>CAFUXE010000001.1:311462-351445 GCA_903364295.1 Serranus cabrilla | reverse complement strand
CTCTCTCTCTCTCTCTCTCTCTCTCTCTCTCTCTCTCTCTCCGTGCCTCTCTTGCTCCCCAGTTGCACCGTTAGATGATAATTATTAAGACATTATAATGACAAGAGCAGTGGCTTTTTCTGAGGAAAAGACTGCTGGGATGATTATAGCTGTGACGGAGGGTTGGCTTTCTGTGTTGATGCTGCAGCTGAAACGATATCCAAGAATAGATGTAAACACCTCCTGCACACGGGTGTTGTACCTGGTGGACTCCTGGTGCAGCTTTCAGCATGTTTACGTCTCTATGAGCAGATTGTGGAATTGCGGCATGCACTGCGAGCTAAAAAGTGCCCAAAAAATCCTTGAGGACTTTACTTTGAAGCAGTTTCAAGACATGCATTTATAACCATCGAAACTGTGCCAGAGTGTAAATCCCACTACTACGACGCCATAGCAAAGCCACCATGCAATATTCAAATATTGTAAGTGACCCACATATAGTGAAAGTTAACAGCCATGCATAATTAGTGCTCTCTTGATTAAAATGTGTAAGCTTGGTCATAATATTTGAGTTTTGCTCCATTAAAGTCTGATGAGGAAGAGAGATTCTGACGTTGTAGAGATCATTTACTCTCTGAGGAAATATCTTAATTCCACTTTTGTTGTAACTGTCTGTCACAACAGCTAATCTTTAAAAAGATATTGGTCCCATTCATTGTTTGCCTCAGGATGTTCCCTGTACGTGTTAATCGCTTTATCCTCACAGATCAGTTAGCCAGAAAGGACAGCCGTCACAGGGATGTTTTTATTCTGGGCTGTCTGTCAACAGCTGATGCCAGTTTGAGTCTGAATGAGGCATTTCTCAGAGAGTCAGCCTCTTGGCCGAGCTTTCACAGGGAGCCTCTTGAAGCAGCAGGGGGCTCGGCGTGTTGTTTCAGCTTTGCTGAGAGTTGGTGGAAGGATGAAACCCCAGCTTCCTGTCAAACATGGATGTTTTGGTCTGATTGTTTCTTGGAGTAGATCCTTTCATGATTGACTGAAAGTGCAGCAGCAAAACCTACACAGTGTATGGGCAGTTAGCAGAAGTGTGGATTCGAGTCACATGATCTGGAACGAGTCAGACTCAAGTCACAGATTTGATGGCTTTAGACTTTCAGCTTTATCTTTAACATGAATGACTCATGGCAGAATTGGGCTTCAACACTCTGTCCTGAAAACTCTTGACAGCTTTCCCAAACTAAAAAGGTTACAACATGTGTTATTTCTCTGCAAAATGCATTTTAGCCACTCTAAAAAGAACCATCTCAAAAAAATCAATATCAGTTTAAGTGTACGATGCATTTATAATATTTTCCCCTTACTCTGCTGTCAGACAGCCCTTTACCACCAGGCGCTGGAGCCATTATCTGTGCTTTGTTCAAAGCTCCCAGACTCCACTGACAAAAACAGCAATTTGACCTCAGAGAACACGAGCCGAACCAATGTGATGGAGGTAGAGCTTAAAAATGATTTATTTCTCTGTGTAGTGTTTAAATGAAGTGTGTTTTTAGATGACTAAATGCAGTTTAGCTATCTTTAAATTTAGACGGTGTACAGGTTTATTTTTCTGTTAATATAACCAATAGGTGTAATAATATGTCTTCCACAATGACTTGTGTAATGTAGCAAACTTTCCCCATTGAAACTATGGCAAGTAATTGCGACAAATGTCATACACAAAATAGTGAAATGTCAGAATTGTAAAAGTACGTCGATATGGAAAAATAAATAGAGCTGAAGCCTACGTCACCATGTCAACACACACAGGCATTCAAACCCAGCTTGCCTCTCCAGAAACACTGTGTCTCTGTGTCTGAAAATATTCCTACTTTTGAAGAATGCAAATTAGTGACGGTACACAAAGCATCCTTTGAACTTTTCAAGAATACCTTCCCACATCATGTTCCGCCTCAACATCCATTTCATACATCAGATTATGTAGGCAGGAAAAATACCATTTCTTTGCGACCTAACTCCTCGTGTCTCCTCTCTCTGTTTTGCTTTTTTTGCCCGGCGAGAAATACAATTAAATTTGTTTGCACAGTCACAGGTTGCTCCTTAATCTTCAGTCAGATCAGTTGCTGTCTACAAATTCCTCTCTCCTTGTTATTCAGCATGCTGCAATGACCAGGGACCAAAATCAAAAAAGCCAAATTCATTTCTTGACTTAATTGAACAAAAGCCAGTTTCTCCAGCCTTCCTTCACCACCACTGTTTATTTAAAGCCGGCTGTGTTTGTGTAAGTTTGTGCCAAGTACATTCATGGCTGCTTGCATCTGTGGACCCCGTAGTGAGTGCGTGGGTGTGTGTGTGGATACATTTCTTATCCCAGAGATTGAAATTATGACAGTGTGACAGAATAACCTCGGGGCAGGCACGATGCGACCGCCTTGATCAGCTCCACATGTATCTCTGCTAGCAGCACATCACAGTGGCCCGCCTTGCCACTCGTCAGGGGTTTAATATTCAATTATGAGGGTCATCTCGTTCAAGCTGCGTTGGATGGCTCGTGGAACAGCCCTGCTGATTGATGAGTGAGCATCTTCGCCTAATACACTCACAGTTTGCCCCTGAGGGAGGAAGAAACGAGGCAGATGGCTTGTGGGAGCACTCTTACTGACGTGGCGAGAGTTTCTTGTCGTTTTGTGGTATTAGTTGTATAAACAATAACAGGAGTGCAACAGTGAATCAGTGTTCAGTCAGATCAGGCTTTAACTAAAATGGATTTAAAGTGTAATGAGCTTATGCTGAAATCATAAACCGTTTTCTAGTCCCGTCTCTCTTTGAAGTGACTGTGTTAAAATGGATGTACAGTATGGGCAGTTTATATACAAACATGTTGCATCAAGGGCAAAGGCTTAAAGGTGTTTTTCTCTAAAAGGCTTGCAGAAGGATACCATTACAGTCATCCCGCTGCCTTTCAGTTTATTGCTGTGACAGCCTGTCAAACTGTCACATGCAGCCGAGTCCGGGGAAGTGCAGGTCTTACAGTGTTGTGCTGACAAACAACGAGCAGACAGATAAAGAGGCAGAGAGTGAGACAGGCGGTTCAGCATTTCCTTGGGAACAGTGCAGAGGGAGCAGCTTCTCCTCTGTCATCTCATGGCAGATAAGACTCCTCAGCAGTCAGGTGTTTGGACCTTGCTGGTGGGCTGTTTTCTTGGCTGAAAGCTGGACCAAGCTGTCACTCAGATTAGTGCTGTGAGCCATCGGTGGGAGTGCAGTCCTACCCTCCGGGGGGACAGCCGTTAGACAGATCTGCAAATCCCCAACATTGAGCATGCACACGCGCGCACGCAGACACACACATATGCACACACACAACCCCCAACCCAAGAGTGAAGGGGCGAGATCAAGCCAGGTCATGGGAGGCTCTTTTCAAATAAATTCCTCCTTTGGGAGGCTGCTGCCTCCTCCGTGCCCTTCATGCACATGTGCATGCATTTACCCCGGTACACACACACACACACACACACACAGACATGCTGTCCCTGTCCCCTCCTCTTAAGAAGGACAGCAAAAACACTGACAAACGGTTGGCTATCCAATGTTTATGGGTCACTGATTCTAACTGCAGTCGTTGAGTCCTGGCAGCATGTTACCGCAGTGCAATGTGAGCTATTAAAGATGTTTCTGTATTTCATATCAAAAAAGGAAATCATATTTTTCTTCATGTTAAAATTATTTAACACAATTAGTCACATATTTTTTTGTATTTTTTCTGGATATTTTTTTTAACTTTAGATATATTTTAAATGAAATATGAATTAAAAAATAACTAAAAAGAGATTAATACAGAAAACAAATTATTTATAAATGTAATAAAATACAATGATCTTTTTTTATCTTGTTTGTTTTGATTGAAAATAACATTTTGTTAACAACAAATGACTGCAGGGCGGCAACTAATTATGATCTTCATTACTGATTCATATTCAGTTCTTTTTTTCCTGATGATTTCTCAGACCCCAAGGAGATGTCATTAAATATTTTCAATTAAACAATTAATCAATTATTAAAATAGTTATCAAATTATGTTCAGCCAGTCAACCAAATAATTAGTCAGCTCATCATTAAAATTAATGTTTTTTTGTTCTTTTGCAAAAACATCTTTCCATATTTCTCAGATCTTTGTGCATTTGATCATTTTTTACCAATCTAAAGTGAAATATCTTGAATGAAATATTTAATCAATTAATTTTTTTTATCCTATACTGTGAAAATGTTCCATATATTTTCCACATATGTATCTAAATGAAAAAAACTTTTATGTATGTATGTAAGTGTGCCTTGTTTGTTATCTCGGCCTCTATCGTCTCCTGCATTCACACAACCGGCTGATTGACAGAAAGTCGAGCCCCGAGATGTTATCGCTCCACTCCCTGGGGAAACTCTATCAGCGGCAGATTGCATGACCAGAGCGACATGTCCTGCATTTAGAACAGGGAGGGTGAAGCTCTGTATAAGTGAGCCGTCCAGCACAGGAGCAGAGATGTTGACTGATCCTGTGATGCTCGGTGAGGACCTGCCTGAAATAATCCCAAACTATCCCAGCTGTGTTTACGAGAGGAAAACAGCTACAATAAACACCCAGCGGCCTTCAGCTGGATATGAAATGGGATAGTTCAGATTTTTGAGGTTGGGTTGTGTGATATCCATATGTCAGAGTATTCCCTACAGTAGATGGTGGTTGGCACGCCTCAGACAGGAGTAGTGAAGCAATGTACCGCCGATGATGGAGGCAGTTCTGTTGTCAATGCCACCAGACTCCATGGACAAAAACAGTAATTTTACCTAAGCTACTGCTAAGGTTGGGGGCAGACTTTACTACAACAACAACAAATATAATTATAGGCTTACTTGCATGCTACATTTAGAATATTTTGACTGCTTCACCTTGCCATCAAACAGCCCTGTTGATGTGGTGGGAACTGAAGCAGTTCAAAGCCACCAGACTCCATTGACAAAAACAGTAATTTTACCCAGCAGAACACAGGGATGCTGATCCACTGATGCCTTGATTGTTTAGTTTGTTTGTGTTATTGTATGACTTTGATGAATCTGAACTAAATACCAAAAGCCGCACAATAACATGAGCAAACCAAACAATCAATGCAGCAGTAGACCAGCAACTCCTGTGTTCTTTAAGGTAAAATTAATGTTTCTGTCAGTGGAGTCTGGTGACTTTGAACAGAGCCTAGAGAACTGCTTCAGTTCCCACTGCATCAACTTCAACAGGGCTGTTTGAGGGCAAGTTAAAGGTGTCATAATAGTCTAAATATAGCAAGCACAAAGTGATATTAGTTTTTGTTGTTATTAGGTCTGCCCCCATTCTTAGCGCTACTTAGCTTAGCATGCATGTCAGTTCTCCTGCTTACTTCTCAAAACTGGGGGCGCATCAGCTGCTATTTATTGTAGGTAATATGGGCAATTACCTCACACAACCCCACTTCAATCAATCCAAACTATCCCTTTGAGAAATTAAAAAGGTTTATTCCCGGCCGCTTCTGTACCTGATGACTTAGTTCTAAAATAACAGCTCATCCCCTCCTGTGAAATGCCGTACTTTGTCGGAAAATGTCTTTTGACAGTCTTAAAATTAAATTTTCTGACGTGAGTTTGGGTATTTTTCTCCTGACAGCTCACAGATTTGGAACAAACCTGCAATATGGCCAGTTTGGATTAAGCTTAATCCAATTTTATACCCTTCCTTTAATTTCCCTGTTGCCGTCTTTTGAGCTGAATCTGTTGTGAAATCACATATTTATGGCAAAAGGTATTTGAAGGCACACTTTGGGAAAGGTTGGAATGATGATAATTGCTTTACAAGTTATTAATTTGAATGCTTAATCAGAGTAGTCCTTGCACCTGATGATCACACACAGTATCTTTTTGTAGAGGGTGGAGACGCTCCAGTAGTTGGACTCCGAGGTAAATGGAAGATGACAGCGACCTCTAGTTGTCCTCTGTCACCACTTGTTCTAGTAATAATCGCAGCAGGGGAGGAGACAATGCAACAGTGAGCTCCTCTTTACTTAATTCACTGTGATAAATTACTCCTAACCCCTCACTGTCTTCCTGACCTCTGCCGCCAAACTGCAATGTAAGGATTTCCACATAAATGCATGAGCATACTCAATTCCCCTTCCTGCTCCTCTCGCTTTCTTTCTCCTCCTCCCCTCCCGCCTTTCCCGTTTATTGTGCACCTCTCTTTCTTATTCAGATTCATTCGACACACACACACACACACACACACCCCGCCTACAAACATGATCTAAATCTTTCCTTTGTAGTTTCTAATCATCTCCCTAGCAGGCCCTATCCGTTCTGCATGCACTGCTGCCAGTTTGCAGCCAGATTATCTGTTACGTGTCCTCTGCTGCGTTGGAATGTTAATTATTGGGTTTATGGAGAAGAAACAATTTGTCACAAGCATACGGCGCTAAATTAGAAGGTCACGTCCGTTTTT
This sequence comes from Serranus cabrilla, assembly GCA_903364295.1. NCBI lineage: Eukaryota > Metazoa > Chordata > Actinopteri > Perciformes > Serranidae > Serranus > Serranus cabrilla. Next base: position 344,958 of record CAFUXE010000001.1, on the reverse strand, counting down.
TTCAATGACCCTGCACTAATTACTTAACCTCTTAGTCAGCCAATTCAGCTGCCAGAACGGCTGATGGACCAATCATCCCCGTTTAAGTGACACTCTTCTGAATCCCCGGCGGCGGCGTCTAATCAACATGTCTTATGAATTTACATTAATGAATAATGGCCTGTATTCTACGGTTTAGCAGAATACTGAGCCATAAGTAAGGTGATAAACTAGGCTATATAATTGCAATCTGCTATCTGAGTCCTTTGTATAGTCTGCATGCCACATAATCAGATAATTATACTCGTGTAATTATAGTTGCATAACTGTATTTGGAGGCTCTAATTCACATTCCATGTTCACCGCTTTGCAATTTCTCTCATTTGAGATATGTAGATGTTCAGTTAGTCAAATTCTGATGCTCCAGAATCGTCACATGTTTGTAGCAGACTGTATTCGTGGATTGTACGGAGGATTCATGTGTCCTAATCACTGTCTTTCAGTGGAATATTTCCTCACACAGGGTACGCATGGAGAGCGATAGGGCATGGCGTGACTTGCGGACAAAAATAGGACTTTTACTTTAAAAATAGAGGGCGAGAGAGTCTCCCTCCCTAAACCTGATGTGACATCTTTTCCCAGTGATTGCCAGGCTAAACCTGAGAGTGCTGCGAGCTTTAATGCTGAGCTGTCGGATCATATGATCGAGTCAGATACAGTAACTCCATAAAACTCAATAGGACTCAGGCGCTGTACTAGTGAGATTATCGCTTTTATTTTAAGAATCCTCTGACCCTTGGATTACAGAGCTGACCTCCTGATCAAGAAAAACATTTCACAGTAAGGCAGTGAAAACTGTAGATGGGAAAAAAAGTTTCTTGTTCAATATTGGATACAAAACTTTCGTTTATAACTTTCAAACTGATTGAATTTTATAAATCGAAGATGACAGTACTTCATAAAGAGCGGCTCTGGTGGGACGTCCCCTAAGACTGGTCAGGTCAGCTGTGATCATACCGTACCAGCAGGCTCTGACAGTGATCTTGAATGAGCCCTCTAAGAGGCTGGATGAGCTCCAGTATTCTGGCCCCTCTGCTCCTCCACCACCACCGCCGGGTATTTCACGCTCAAAATAAAGACTCGTACTGTTGCATCATTTTTAGCTGCCATGCTTTAAATTCCTCGACCGATGAGAGAGGAAACCTATCCTCAAAAACCCTAACAAACTCTCATAACCCGCGCAGCCTTAGCATCCTGGGAAAATGCGTGCAGCCCACACCCCTCCACCTCTCCACCCTCGCCCCCCGGCACTCTGCAGCTGAGTTGAAGGATGTGATCTCAGATAAAAACCGCTCTCATTCCAGCAGTGTCTTTGTGTGTTTGGTTATAGGAAAAAAAAAAGCCATACACCACTGTGAATGTCACTGCGTTTGTCTTTCATATGTGCTGAAGTATAAAACTATGGTGATGATGATTGTGTCTGAATGGGTCGAGATAATGAAACGGAGCCTTTATGTTAAATTTTATCACAGCACCGCTGCCTGTGTGACTACATAATCTCCCCCTTTTACACATTCACATCTGAGTTGCGAGACCCCAGTGGATTGGTTAAAGGCTATTTTTCTTGGGATAGTCTTTGAAATCCATATAGATTTTACACATTCTCGTTCATCTCATCTCCTGCAGGCGGTGAGATTAAAAGAAGCTTCTTTTTTCTTTTAGCTCAAAGAGATTTGAACAGAATTTTTCTGACTGAATTCAAGACACTTTACTCTGTGGACATTTTTGACGAAACATTGCATCAGTATCTGACACATTTGTGCTTATCTGACTGCTGCATTATTCTGATACTTGATTTTAATCTTGATATTGTCATGTAGTGTTGGCTGCATCTATATGCTTCAGACTAGGTCAGTTAAAATGGTGATAAAACCATGTAAATCCCTAATTACAACTTCAGAATATTGGATCAGTCAAAAGTCAGTAATTCCCTCACACCTGGTCATGATTTTATTCTGACTTTGCTTTCAGGATTCACATCCTGTGTGCCTGAAGCACTTCTTTGTAATCTGTTTTATTATAGGAACAAAGCTGCAACAAGTGATTATTTTCATTATTGATTCATCTGTTAATTAAATACCAGATTCGCTAAATCTTTGAATTACCTTTTTTCAGTCATATTATAAAGTAATGAAAACTACACAACAATTTGCCGAAAATATTCAATTACCAATTATGTTAAATCAGCAAATCCTGACATATAAGTAGGTGTGTATGTGGCATTTCCTTGCACGTTAATTCATATTAGTGATAAATCAATTATCAAATGTGTTTCCTCAATAAACCGGTGATTTAATCAAAAGTATTTCAGCACAGGGATACTGGATAAATAGTAGCGTATATTATGCTAATTCTTTCATAGTTTATTTTACACTATGGTCTTATCAGCTGTTTTACTTAATGGTTTAAGGTTAAAATATTCAGTCTGGTTAAGACAGGAGGAAAGATAATGGGAGTTTTTTGAGTGGTCTACCATTCAGCCGGTCAGCAGGATTTGATCTGACCCTTGTCATGTGTTGAACTCTGACTATCAAGTAACGATTTCTGGACGGAGGAAATGGGTCTAGTGGAAGCACAATCATTAGAATCATTAATTTGTCCCTCTATCAGTTAAGGTGACCAATGGCCAACTCATAGAGGATAGATGAAGAGTGGGGAGGCACTTGGATAACTCTAAAATGGGTTTGTTTGCATGTAATTGCTGAACTAATGTGTGCATGTTTCGCACGTATTCCTTGAATCTGTGTGGCTCTTTACAGTGTTAGCTTTATAGAGCTAACACCTTCTGGTTGGTTGGTTGATATTCTCTCTCAACAGTCGCTGGTGATACTTTCATAAGGCCGTGTCCGCCAAAGCATTTCTTTCCAGATTAAAAACACCAGACGATCTTCTGAAACAGCTCTACTTAAAGGAGCGAGTGGCTTGTGATTAATATGTTGTTTTATCTCAGGCTGCCGTTTGCATACTTCTTCTAATTAATGTGTTTTATATTGATATCTGGTCTAGATGCAGAACTTTCGTTCTTTCCTATTTTCTCCCATGGGAGACAATAAAGTAACCTTAACCTTAATTGACGAAGTGGCCATTTAATTTGTAAGAACATTTACATTTCTGATACTGCCAGTGGTTCTCCTGTGACGGTATCAATCCTGCTGGACAAGAAGTCTCCTTAGAGTGACGGCATTTGAAAGAGAAGTGGACAGCATATCGAGCCAGAGTTTCTTGTCTCTCCCGGGGGATCTTGTCTGTACCCTTCAGATGGAGCCTGGCGTACAGTATCTGGCCCTGCTCTGCTTTGTAATTAGATCCTTACTGCTTTGCATCAAACTGCCGCCCAGAGGCATGATGGTCTCTCTGTCCGCTCACAGACGACTGGTGGTACATTTCTCACAGAGTGATGAGTCTTTACTTGTGAGTCTTTGTCTTCAAAGACATGCTCCCACTCTGTTACCACTGCTCATATATCTCTTTCTTGTGGAGAGTTAGATGAAAAGATCAATGCTGCTCTAGTCCTTATGGTAAAAAGGAAGTTACTGTTGGCAGAAGGTTAGCATATATTAACATAAAGACTGGAAACCAGGGGAAAAATAAATCCTGGCTCTGCCAAATGGTGACAAAATGTATGTGTCAGCAACTCTAAGGCTCAATTAATATCCAAAGTGGCATCCTATGAGGCTAAAACACTAAAGCCAATGTAGTGCCAAAAACTGCAGTTCCTTGAATGTCCACTTGAGGCATCAAAACTGAGTCAATCCACATAAAGCCCGAACCAAGGCAGGTCCAGGGCCAGGGTGGCGCCAACTCTTTGCTGGTCTCGAAACCACGAATCACTTACATCAGGGGCCAACAAGACCAACTAAAACGTGTATCATAATTTTTTTTATTATTTGTTTAACTGCAGTGTGATTGACACAGGCTAGCGCTAGCAGGCTAGCTTACAGTAGAGTCCAACATTGACATCTTATGTTTAGTGTTCAAAAAACTGAGTGGAGACATATGGAGGCATATACAGTGATGTAATGACGTGGCTCTAAAACCAGTGGAAAATAAAATTGTTTCTAAGATGGTTCCTAAGTTGCACAACTGCGAACCAGCTCCAGCACTAGAACTAGGTTTTCATTGGTCGAAAAGGGGTTAAAATGCCCAACATCACAGCAGAAGTAAACATGTTTACAGCTTGGTACAAAAAAACATTTCTAGTCTCTAAAGCAAATTTTCCTGGTCTGAGTTAATTTTTAAACAACACCTGTTTATTAATTCAGCCCACTTCAGCTCATCCACTCTCCACTTTTTTGCTTATTTTTAGATTAGCTGTGAGTAACAAAGAGTCAGGAAAGATGGAGATGTCCAGAGCCACCACACTGAGCTTCACAGTGCTTCTTCAGAAACCTCATGCTAGCAGGGGGGTTATGTGCTAAACTGTTGCCTGGCTGGAAGCAGTCGTTTCTTGCTAGCTTAAGAGGAGCTGGTGGGTTGATTTTGTTCTGTTTGGACAGGGACTAGCTGTGTTTCCATTCTTTATGTTAAGCTAAGCTAACAGTCTCCTGGCTGTAGCTTCATATTTGGCGTACAAATGTGAGAGTGGTATAAATTTTCCCATTTAGTTTGTACCAGTGTGTGTCCCAAATGTCAATGTATTCATTTACAGTACAGTACAGTTCCTTTACTTTACAGCAGCTAGAGGAGATTTATCAGGTTCTTGATCTTAAGGTTAAATCAACCAGTGACAGTGAAAAGGATTGTGACCATATCTGGCCCTTAAGATTGTCTAAGTGAATTAATCATGAAAAAACAATTAACTTAAACTGCTCGCATCAAAGAGAACATGACCTCAAAATGTGAATTAAGTCTTAATTCCCTTTTCTATGAAGATGTTCAGCTAACCTGAAGTAACAATGCTAAAAAATGGAGAGAATTAGTGGCTTTTCTTCCTCCTGAGATGGAGGATGAGGAGTCCATTCCTTAGTCACATATATTACTCATACAAGAGTTACTCATTAAATCTTGGCCCTTATTTTGAGTGTCCTTGTTGTGTGACCTTGTAGGAGGAGGGAGTTGTCGCTACTACACCAGGCAACTAGATGCTCATGTAGCAAAACACCAAATAGGAAAAAAACCAGCTTGGCAACACTGCTGACTAATAACACGACTCTTTATTTCGCCTACATGTTTTCACACAAGACCCTCATAAGGGTGTGTGTGCAAAAAACACATCTTCGATATACTCTACAAGGAGACTACACATTGATCTGTGTTTTACAATTACAGCACGCCTCTGTGGGAGTAAAATAGTGAAATGAGTTTCTTGTTACGAAAGACTCGAGAGAGTTTGAAGTTTCACGACTTATCAAGGTGAATCAACGTCAGTGGATCAAGACAGATTTCTCTCTCAGTATTTGCTTCTTCTGTAATAGCTTGCAGTTGTTCGCGGCCTCCCCTGGCATATGAAATTTTGATGTAATATTCAGATAATGTTTTCACACATTTCCTCACCAGCCTCTTTTTGAAGAGTGTTTTTGTCTCTGTTTCTTGCAGCGACAGTTTGAAATATCCCCTGGTGTGATGAGTTACTTTTATTCTTGAATTAGGGTAGCGTTTTTGTGTTTACCCATCACTGCCAACCCACCAGAGATGTAGACCTATTCTCTATCTCTCACACAGAACTCTCCTGACACGGGAGATGCTAATAATTAATGACACTTTTTGAAATCTCTTTCAAGATGCTCGAGGAAACCGCACAAGGGGAGGGGAGGAAGAACATAAAATGGCCCGGAGCTAACGGCAAAAACAAAAATTCAGCCAGAGAATCAAATGGGAGTTTTTTTTAACTAGAGAATTGAGTTGGATTGTTTTATCTTTCTTTTTTTCTTTATAAGATCGACTAAAAACACTCTGTGACCCATTTTGCGTTCCAGCTCATGATTGAAGAGGCACTATAACAAAAAAGGGGCTTAATTTAGAAGTACTTACACAACATGTAATTATGAGGATTTGGCTTATATTAGATATCAGTAGTGATAATGTCTGACCTGTTGAATAGATAACCATCAATAGCCTCATTTCATTTACCTGTTTGTCACATATTTTCTTATCTATGGGTTTATATTCATATATTAGTGTTATTAACAGTGATTTAAATCAAGTCTATAAAGAAGTTATGCTGTGTTCACACCAGAGCAAAATTTTTACATATCTGCATCATGATATAGTTATTTCAGCATACTTTTAATCTGTTTATTGCAATAAAACTATAGGAAAATGTGTTTATTTTGGCTTCATACTGCTGTAGTAGTGCTGTAGCGGCAGTCATCCAGATGCAGTGAATTATAGCAGTGAAATTTACCGGGCTGTGTGCACCAACGCATGATATTATGAACCCAGACATGACTGCTTTTGGCTTTCTCATTTATTTGTGAAATCCACAAAAGTTGCAATGCAGTTCTAATGGTAATTTCAGCTGATGACAGAAAGAAGTGCCGGCGTTTTTTGTCACATATAGTCAGAGAAATGTGACTAAACAAATTTGATCCAGCGGTCAAACTTGTTCAAGTGACACAAGACAAGAATTCAGAGGGACAGCTGTAATCTCACGCAGACTGCAGACAGTAGGTACAGAAGCATTTCAATTTTCTGAAAACACTCCAGCCATTAAAGTCATTTAAATCCTGGAGGGACTGATAAAGTAGAGTGGAGTAGACACTGAAGAGTGATGCAGCCTGGAGGACAGTGGAGAGATGAAACAGATGGAGGGAGAAGCAGACGAGCGGGGCCGACACTGATGGGAAGACGGAGGGGGAGTGAGGGACAGTTTGGTACACAGTGGGTGCCCCCATAAGCTCAATATCCTCAGCAGCAATTACACTGTATACACACCCACAGACATGCAAAGCTGTGGCCTTTGTACTCCTAAATAGAGGCCTGTTTCATAATGGATTTTGCAGGACACGGCTCCTGCCAGCCGGAGTATATTGAATTTCAGTAGCAACAGCAGCAGCAGCCTGTTTCACTGCTGTTCAGTGCTGCAGTGCATCGAGCAGAGCATGATGTCGCCTTCACTGCCCCGTCAGGAATATGTTTTCTCTTTTTACTGCTATAAGTGACATGTTTATGTTACACTATAGTTTGCAGCAAACCTGTGTATGTCTGCATGTTTGTGTGTGAGCGCAGCATCGGAGGAAGTGTTTTAATTTGATGTGCGGCTCTGAAATGTACGTTGACAGGAATGTTACTGTCACGGTGGAGAAAATATTTGAACGATTAGGAATATCAGACAGTACCGTGTCCGTGAAATTGAAAATGAATTTTTTATGGTCTCTAGTGTAGCTAGAAATATTTCCTTTGTCTCATGGTGTTTTATTCAGCTAGACTTCCTCTGTTTCTGACAAGTTGTTTTAACAATGAGTTTTTTTTTATGCCAAACAAACATAAAATAAACATAATTTGCTGCTTTCTATTACCCGTTGACTCCACTATTCAGTATATATTTAGTTTATGAAAGGTTTGCAACACTGAACACATGTAAAGGTAAAATTTGTATACTTTTCCATTTAAAGGGGCAGTTCAGATTTATTGAAGTGGAGTTGTATGAGGTTATTATCCATAGTCAGTGTGTTATACAGTAGATCTGTCAGCGTGCCTGTAATGTGGAGTAGCAGCAGGAGTATCAACACAAAAGCCAAGAAATGTGCTGCTGTGGATGGGGGCAGCAGCAAAATGTGTTTTATAGATACCTAAAAAAAATGTATATCAATTTAAGTGGATGGTGTGTTTTGAATATTTTCACAGATTTAGCTTGCTGTCAGACAAACCTTTTGAAAGTGGAACCAGACTCCTTTGACAAAAACACAAATTGAACCCTGCAACACTCGAGAGTTGCCGGTCGATTGCTGTTTAGTTTTCTGTTTTCTTGCGTGACTTCAGGTTTAGTTTGGATTTACCAAAATCACTGTTTTTGCCAAGGGAGTCTGGTGGCTTTGAAGAGAGCAAAGATGGATATAACATCTTATGTGGCTGAAATACATTTTGCTGCTTCCCCCGCGCACAGCATAGCTTCCATGAAGATACTCCTGCCTGCTTCCCCAAACTATGAGTGTAATATAATAAAAGCACCTAACCCTAAACCCTTAAATACGTCTGATCCATCTCTTTAAGACAGAGGGCTCTAAAATATTTAAACGACACCCATAACTAATCAGTTTAACGATCATTACCATTCACAGAACAGAGAACAAGACATCATTACTGACACGATGAGTACATTTCTAATTTTATTCATAAGTCATGATGTTATAAATCATTTTACTTAATCTGCTGTTGTTAATTATTTGTGATAATATGCAGTTAATTTCTTATGAGAACTGCAGATGGTTCTCCCTCTTTAAAGTCATCACAGCTGCTCAGCCCTATAAACTATTGATTTATTGATTTGCACCTCTTTTCTTTTTGGTGTATTTTGTGACATTTTAGTGGAATTGTTGCAAATAATGTGTGCACTTGATCCATAACTCAAAAGTTTGTTGTCAGCTCTCATAAACTGTTGGAGTTCCTGTGTATAAATTGAGACGTTTCAAGGGAATAGCGGCTATAAAAGTGGCTTAATTTAACTGAAACAGCTTATGTAATAATGTGTTGTTTGAAACGGCGTTATATCATAAAGTCTACTCTCTGTGTGGCAAAATCACAGCTGGAATCAAATGTGTGTGTGTGTATATATATATGTGTGTGTGTTTTTCCAGGAGACACTAGATGGCACTATGGATATATAATCCCTGGGAAAGCTGAGAGCCTCTCTCACCCTCTCCTCCTCTCTCCTTTTTTTTTCTCACACACACACACAAAATGACAAACACGATTTTGTTGCATCATGTAAAGACGACAATTAGAGCGCACTTTCATATGTTTCATAGAGGGGAATTAGACCCTGTGAGCCATCTGTCTCTGCTTGTGTGTGGTCAGGTGTGTTTATCTGCCTGTGTTTCCAATCTGGCACCTGCTTTGTGATTCACTCTCTAATGTACTGAGTGTAACAGAAGCACAGTGTTGCTGGTTCAGTTCTGTCATCATTAAAACCTTTGCTGTGTTCTAGAAACACTTCTGTAAAATGTTTGACTTCAGCAGCAGCACGAACAGAAGCTTTGGAAATGCTACAAATGGCTGTTTTACCTGAGTGTGATATGACTTAAGGGGAGGTTGTGTGTGCACACTAGGTGCTCATATCCTCAAATCTGTGTGTGTTTGTGCAGCTTGTTTCTCAGCTGAGGGCTCTGCCTCATAAACATGCATTTTGTGTCATGCACTTAATCTGCTCCATGTTTGGGATTAGCTTTCCCGTCCACAGAGAGGATGCTCTCTCCTCTCCTCTCCTCTCCTCTCCTCTCCTCTCCTCTCTCCTTCATCTTATTTACTCCTCATGTATCTCCTCTCCCTCTCTCTCCTGTGTACTCTACTGCTCACATACATAGAAATCTCAATTTCATCCCCATGCTTTTGCCCCCCTCTCCTCATCTATTTTCTCTTGATTTCTCCCTCCTCTTCTCTCTCCCATATGGTTCTCTTAGTAATAATCAATGCAGCCTAGCAGGGTACTGTGATGCAGCTGTAAGCGTTCTGTGCTTCAGTGTGCAGAGAAAAAATGTTAAATGCACTGAAAAATTTATCAGATGAACAATTGTGCTGGAACATGATAAAAAAAAAAGTCCATCTTTGGCAGTGTCATTGAATATTTCTTTTAGATAATAAACACAGAGTTTTGATATCTAAAAGGATATGATTGTGTGAAAATTGCACCATCAAAACCCACCTGCAGTTTGTTTCTGTCAATGTTCATAGAATCTGACTTTTACATTCTGATGGAGCAATTAGAGCTTTTCTCGTCAGACAGCAAAACTGAAGCTGAGGGAAACATCGATCAAGGCCACAACCAGGGGAAAAGCACGGCGTCCTCCTGCTAAAGACGCGATTGTTATTCTATTGCTTATCCTTTTGTGGTGTGTGCATTCACACGGGAAGGCCCATGGCTTAGTGGAGTCAATGTAGTCTGGGTAGTTTTGTAAAGTCTGCAACATCAGGTGTGTTTTGTTCCCAGTTTATCATTACGATACCAATTACTAGGAATGTACCAGTCTCATACTCAAATCAGATATCGGAAATTGATTGTTTTGGAGGCTTTAGCACCACAAACTTGATAAAACATCTGCTTAAATCATGCAGGAGGAGCTGATAAACTTGTGCAAGCAACTAATGGGATGATTATGCAGAAGCCACATAGCTGGAACCGTTGAGGACGCGTGAGAAACGTCCTCCTGACGGTAATAAAACAAAACTGATAACAGAGAAAATTGGAGGATTTATAATGAATGACCAGCTCTTTTCGGTGGTTGGAAATGTTGTGTTTGAACTCTTAATTGAACATCTTGAGCCTCGCTACACGCTGCCAAACAAACAGGAAACGGCTGGGCCACATCTGTTCATTCTAGTCGGTGGATTCCTTTGAAAACACTTGTTGCTGGATTTAAAAGCTGGCGCAGGCTGATTTTGGTGATCCCGGGAGCTTTTCTATTGCTGCACCAGGAGGTTGGTATTTTAGATGTTGAATAGATTCAGTGCAGCTGTAAATATACCAGGGTTTTGTTCCATAATGCAACACAGTAAACAAGCAGTGATGACTAACTGTGTTAGTAGGAATATGCAGCTTTTTACATAATATTCAGAGTGCTGTTATTGTGAACAGCTGAGCGGAGCTGTCTGTAACTGACTGTGCAACAAACTGGTCGTCCATCCTGCTCTTGTCAGAACTGTCTGGTTTTGCCTCTCGGTGACCTTTTCTCAGCAAAGCTAACAGATCAATCACAGAGGAAGCTCTATTAGCTTTAAACAAGCTCACTGTTATCAACTCCAATGTTTATCCACACTAATTAGAGCACTTCATCGTCAAGAGAGTTGTCTGGTTCTCTGTGTGTGTTTGCGCGTGTAGGCCAATGATGCTCGTTAAGCCCCCAACAAGGCCACTAGAACGGATGCATCAACAGAGGGGCAGCTTATCCACTGTGCACAGAAAGAAGAAAAAATCAGTTATGGATTTTTATTTCAGCCAATGATGACTTACAACAAGGAACTTTACAGTCAGATTAGCAACAGAGGGGCTTGTTGGTAAAGTGATTTATAAAGTCTGGTACAGATGGCTATTAGAAGTGCGCTGGAGGCAGCGGCACTCTTCAAGGTGTCTTGGAGTAAAGTTGCCAGCCCAGCGATATTTTAAAGATGAGAGCATTGGGGGGGGAGAAGGGCTTGGAGGAAAAGTATGACACGGCAACTTCTCCCCTCCTAACAAGGATTGGAAATAGCACCTAATATACGGCTTCACTGGGCCTGAGTTTTAATGCAAACACTGAATCCAATCCTGCCTCTAATAGAAGAGCCACAGATTAAATGTGATTAATGCAAAAGTGAATTTGAAAAGCAGAGAATGCACAACAGCTAAACCCGTTCATCACATTCACACTTATTGATGTTCAGATCCTTCAAGCTTTCAGATTTCATGGATCTGAAATGTTTACCGCATCGTTCTTAAAGGTCTGCGTTACCTGACTCAGCTGTTAGTATTCACGTTGGGCCTCTGACGGTCCAGGACAGTCCGATCGATAGTTGTGATCAAGAACAAATCTCTCCCAAATCCAGACACTAGAGAGCCGAGATTAGACGCTGTGATCCAATCATTCTGGCTCTGAGATGGAGCTATTCATGGACACAATAGTAATTAGATCATTCTAGAAGAAATGCATTTGAATTGAACTCCATCTCAGGTAAGTCGAACTAGTTTCTATAGTTATAGTTATAAAAGTTATTATTTCTTTAAAAATTTGAGTCCCTAAAAGAGTAGTAAGAAAGTTTCTGTCCTGTGATGTATTTTGCAGTGAACAGTGAGGTCCGTAGCACCTATTTGGACCACTCACAAGTGGCAGGACTTAGAGTTTAGTGTAATACAGAGAGGACAGTTGGCTCCACACACTCTTCACCTGCTGTTAGCTCAGGAGGAGGACATGGTAGAGATAAATGGGAAACTGTGCTGACTTACAGCCAGCTCCGCGCCACTGCAGCACACTCAGACGAACACGCCTGGCCACCCAGTCCCTCCTCTCCTCTCCTGCCTGGAGCTCCCTGCTCACCGGCTGCAGGAGTCCACAAGCACTGCTCACGCTGAAGCAACTCAGAGTCAGTCTGAAGCCAGCAGAGCCTCTCCGAAATAGACCTCAGCTGCATAGTTTTGGGAATGAAAACATGTTTTTTGCCCTCTGACATCCAAACACACATCTTTTCCTATCTCACCATATATGTCTCTGTTCACTACTGCGACTCGCAAATGGTCACGTGACTATTATATGACTGGTGTGTCTAGCTAGTCACTCTAGGTCTCATTTGATTGGCCCCTGGGTGCATTTGAAGCCATTTTACCTGATTTAAGACAGTGAATTTGATGTGAAAGCACTCTGACACTGATTTATTTGACATATATTTGGCATAATACCAATATATTACTATATTAACATGGGATTAAAACTGGGAAAATGTGTTTTTATTGCACTGGGACTTTAAGCAAAGGGGATTATTCGATAAATGTGTTTGCAAAGTTTGTATTGTTTTGCCTCTAATTGTAAATCTAAAGTGTAGCCTAGTTAGCACCTTAGAGGCTCAATGTAGTACCCTTGATTACAGTAACATAATGATGCTTTATGGCACTCCAGAGGCTCTGTTTCACTGAAAATCATCTTTAAATTACTCTAATCGGAAGTGAGCCAAACAGTAGCACCTGCAGAGGAGCTCCACTGTCCTGTGGCGTGATGTGGACGCCTGGTCTGCCTCTGTGAAGCAGAGACCCATCAGTGCTAATGGAGAGTTACGTTTCTAACATGCTAGTCAGGCACATAGGCATGTTGAGATTAACAGCCCACTCTGAGCTCCTGCTGTGGAATAAAAAGGGGCCTTGAGGGGGAAATGAATGAGAACATGATCTTATACCCATTTTGTGGCCTATACACAATTTAGTCTCTCACTTTAAGCATTTAAGTCAAAGTGGGCAGATGGTTCTGGTGATATATTCACTTCCAGGCATACATGACAGTGCTTTCTAAAAAGCAGCAGCGTTTGAATCAAATATTAATTTCCTGTTCTGAAAAAAAAACGCTACTCAATATCTCCATAGTGTAGGTCCTTAGTACTGCCCATTCGGTTGGCTGTAATTTGGACGGACAGAAGAGACTTTTCATGTTGGATCTGACACATAGAGGAATTTGTCCATCTGTGTGTGTACCAGACTGTGCATTTCTTGTGCATGCATTCGCCACATGCTTGTGCAAATACACGTCGGCTCGGACATGCGTGCGAGTAACCACCACTTCAAACGTGCCCAAGTTGTAGCTGAAGCCATTTTCAAAAGGCCCTTTGATAATGGATGTAAGATCTCCTGCTCGGGGTGTTTGGCTGCTCTCCTCATGCTGCAATGAAGGACAGTCCATTTATTCATGTCCGTTCCCAGAGCCCCAGCAGCCGGGCTCCCCAACGTTCCCTCAAAGAGCGTGAACAAAGGGCATATTCTGTCACAAGAGAGTGGAGGGGAGAGAGTGTGAGTGCATGTGTGTGAGCGGGAGCACGTTAAAGTTGTAGAGAAGCTCATGCATGCAGTTGAATGAGCCTTGTGTGTCCTTTTTGTCCATATCTGTGTGTGTCTGTCATGTGCATATGTGGCGTCTCCTGACTCAAGGGAAATGGCCACCAGATATTATGCCACTGTTCTCTGTAAAACTTTGTTCTGCACAAAGAGCGCGTTTCATGCTCGGCTCTTTAGAAGCTTATACATCAAAAATGCCAGTGGGTGGGTAATGGGTTGCATTGTGACAGATTCGCTTGGGGCTTTTTGTCCTTGGTTCGACTCATGGGAACCAGGTACTGTTGTGACTTCTGAGTCTCATGTTTCTGGTGTCAGTCATATCATGGCGTTAAATCCCACATTATGAACACAGAGCATATGTGTGAAGTCATTGCAGGTCATTTCAGCCTCAGCCTGTGAATGCCGCGGGTCCCAAAGGGAAGATTTTTCTCCTGCACCTCGGTACTGACACTGAAACTGTACTCAATCTCTTCCCACTTAGTAGATACTCTCGACTTATTCCCAAGACGCTGCGGTGCCTTTGTTGAAACCACTACATCTTCAAGTGTTGAAGCAGCCCTAAGAACCCTCCCCTCTCAGTTCAGGAGCAACAGCAGTATGTATTTTACTAAACGTTCCCAGAGTGTGTTACACAATCCCACAGTTTCATCTGAACAAAGACGTTGTAATGACTCCAGTCTGTAAGGTGTCCATCTTCATGTTTTTACTCTTTTAAGATGTGATCAAGAGTATTCAAAGCAGGATTCTAACCTTGACTGAAGTCACTGCAAAATCTACCATCTCTGTTCAGGTGAAACTGCAGGAAAGTCTAACACACAGACTGCCAGCTTTGTAGCTACACGGTACACTTTTATTCTGCCAGTTATTTTTTTGGTTAATGGTTTAACGGATTTGTCCAAAGATTGTCAGCAGTCTCAAACCAAAACAGTTCAGTTTGGTTCACCATGACAGAAGACTAGAAAAACCAACTACTTCTACTCGTAAAAAGTCCGGCCATAGTCACGAAACTAATCTGTATATTGTAGTCTCTCCGAACCAGTTGAAGGAAACGCACCTTTATTCACATCTTTTTTGTGACATTTCAAAAGTTTGATTTAAATTGCATCACAATTGGATGAAAACGCAGCTGCTGAATAAATCAGCTCCTACTCTGGATTATTTGATCGGACCTTTATACACCTTGGTGCAGAAGCATGAATCCATTTTACATTCAGGGGGAATCAGCCTCTGCTTCACCACATCGCCGAAAAAATCTGCCTCCTTCTATTGTTGATAGAACAACTCTGGGTTTTATCTCCTGGGGACTTCAACTCTACTTGTGTCCTCTTGAGAGACGAGAGATGTTCATGCTCTGAAATCTAGACTGAACCTGAAATCGCAGTGAAAATATGAAATCTGTTTAAAAGGAGGATTTTATCTTTAAACTTGTATCTAACTTAATACTACCCTGCTGGGATCCTAACTCTACTGAGCCAGTTTCAACTGAATTTCTGTTAACGCATTTAAAGAAATGGGACACCAGTTAAAAATAGCTTGTCCCCACAATTTATGCCCATTTCGAAGGCAACATTACATGACCGCTTTCCCATTTCTCGGTCCATTTACTGATTCCTCCTCCTTTTTTTCCCTTCTTTTTTTAAAATTTAATTTTGGTGCAGTCTTTGGTATTTGGCACCTCAGACCCCTCTTTATCAGCGCCATGGTAGAATTACAATTTAAGCTCGCTCTGATTTTCTGTAATAAATCCTAAAGCCATGGCTCACTGCAGCTAATTTAATGCTGTTCAATCTAGTGCAGAAGTTCAGGTTGCATTCTCAATTTAGATCAAATTATCCAAAGCATGTTGACGTGCATCATTGTCTGCGCGCTCTGGTTCTTCAGCAGACAGGCTGTCTCTTTCTTTCCCTGTGCCAGGGATTAACAGTAGCCCTTCCAGAACCCCGTCACGTTTTCTTTCTGCCTACATGTCCACACTGCTTGGCCTTTCGTCTTTCCATCCACCACAAGGCTCTTTGCCTCATTGTGACCCTTCACAGGCTGCGTGCCCATGGATAAAGGGAGAAAATTATACTGAAATGAGCTTGGAAACACGCTCAAACACCCCTCCACAAAGCCGGCCATCTGTAATCTTCTACTTGGCATTGTTCGGCTCCGTAGCGCCCTCTCCTTTTTCATCTCTCTTTATTTGTCTCCCTTGTGCTGTTTTTGAAACACCACGCTGAGTAAATTTAAAAGTGTGCCACTTGTGACTGTGTTTCACACTCGTCGTTTTGCTCGAGGTTGGAGTAAGCCGTTTGAATAGCTGTCATGTTCCAGAAGAAGTGCAGAAAATTTTCACATCAGTCCTCCCCCCCGTACCCCAGCCCGCCACTGTAAGTTTGGTGGATTTTTCAAGGACACGCAGAACAGCATTCATATTCATGCCCGGTGATCAAATGTAAACGATTACCCATAGGATTATGGCAGCAGCAACATTTCCTCTCACTCTCAGATTTTAAGGGCCCGTTTTTAGAACACTTTTTTTCCTGGCTGTGCAGGACCGCAGTTTCGACATCAAAGCCAGAGCGACAGTGGGTTTTTGGCTCAGTAATGCAACAAGAGCTGATATGATTTTGTAGTATACAGCTCATCTTCCTTCACTCAGAAAACTGTCCTTCTGTATTTACTGCAACATTTACTATTTGATTTTTCCAAAGAGCACTCCCATTGAACTGATGGCAGCAGTGTGTAATGGTGGCGCTTGCACTGTATTTGGGACGTTAATGATTGATAAAACAGCTGAAGACAAGCTGATGATGCATTATTTATTGATTTGCCTTTGTTCAGTGCGCCTGTCTTCATCGCCCCTTCCTATGTGATGAAACAGTCAATGCCTTACTCTGCTCCGGCAACAAATCAATGACAGTCTCCCTGATCAAAGAGTGGGACACATCCCTAACACAACATCAGGCTACATATAAAATATTTAGATGGCGCAGAGGAAGACAGTAGAGGCAGAACAGAGCGAAACAGGAGCTGCAGGAAGCTGTGCAGAAGGAACCAGATGACTCCCACTCAGCAACCTTCTCCTCCTGGTGCTGCGTTTGATGTTGACTCATGTATGCTGTTTAAATTGGTTTCTTTTACTCTTCTGCGTTTCCTCTACTGTTCTGTTTGAACATATTTCCATTCACTTTTCTTACCACAATGTGTTAATTGAAATAAATAGGACACAGAGACACAGTAACACAGTAACATTTGGTCCAAACAGTAGTGATGAAGCAAATGTGCAAGTTGTGAACAAGATAGAAACAACACAAAAGGAAAAAAAAAAAACCGCGAACCATACAGCCCTGTTTCCAAAAAACCTTGAGTGCTTCAAATTCAGAATTCAGAATGTTTTTTTCCAAAACAAAAAAGTTTATCCTTTTTATTGTAAAATATTGTGTCTTTGCAGAGTTTTTAATTGAACATTTGTCAAAAAAAGTAGGTCAATGATCACATTCTTCACATTTGCTACATGGCTCAGACCGGAAGGACTGCCTGCCTTTTACCCATGACCCTAAAATCCTCTCATTGCCACGCCCCATTTCAGCCAGTTGTCATGAGAAAAACACATTTCTATCCTCTTAAACTTAATTTTCATCTCCCTTACTAATGTTAGACATCTGTCCATCCCAGAAGTCATCTTGGCCCAAATATAACTCGGTGTGATGATGGCTCATTCATCCATGTGTTCTCTTCCCTCTTTCTATCTTTTTTTTAAAGTCTGGTCCTGTGCTATTTTTTAAATAGCACACTCACACATGGAGTTTTTCAGAGGAGGAGAAGCTGGTGATTTATTTTGCTGCACATAGTCTGGTATGCACATCAAAAAAAGGAAGGTTATTAGATGTTCTTTACAAATAAGCAGCTTATTAATAATGTAATAGAAGCCAGCCAGTGTTAGCATGTTGCATTGAGGCTATGCTTTCATCTGTGATGGGATGTTGTTCACTAGAGCTGTTTGCTCCCTTACTGAAGGAAAAACAATGACTAATTTCACACTAGATTTACATTGCATTAATATTACATTGTAAAAAAAAAAAGAGTGTTAATCCTGAATATGATTTGTTTTGGTTGATATTGTGACATGTGGTAACTTGAGCTCTGTGATTGGGATCGTTGCATAGTTGCATCAACTTGAGCTTCATTAGAAGTGGAAAAACTCGTTTAGCTGCAATAAATTGAAGCACACTGAGAACATGTGTTTATTTCACAACATAATCCAGCATTTGTAAGATGAGCCGGTGGCATTTCTTTTGAGAAAGATTCTGTTTGAAAGATAGTATAAGAAAACATGCTAGCTCTGCAGCCCAGCAGCTAACAAGGCTGTGAGTGGTATCTGACTAGCTGGGCTCCGTCTTAATGATTATCCAACACAGCGGCAGAGGAAGAACAGCCAGTGGCTCAAAGATGCCGATCCAGCTGGGTTACCTGCTAAATAAAACATTGGCTGATCCAGCAAGATTATCAGTGAAACACTTGTTGCACTGGCAGTTTTGCCATGCTGGTTCAGTGTATTTCCACAATGACACTGACCCAATTATTAAAGTTTAGTTTGGTAAGTGAAAATGAAGATTTATTTTCAGAGATTTGTTCTTCCAATATGCAGTGGAGACATAATAGACCATTTGTGTGGAGTGCAGTCACTTGGAGAGGTTGTGTTCTCTTCACAATCTGCCAAATTGAATGAAATTCGGAGCCTGGAGTCCTGAGTGTGGTTTAAAACCGTGCCAAGGCCACGGTGCACCCATGTGCTCCACGGGTGGTTCCATTGTCCAAGTTGGGAAGTTGTTCTTCTGACTTTGTTGCTTTAAGTCATAATATGGAAACAACATGGACGATAGAGCGAAGATGTGCTCTATTTTATTGCTCTGAGGGTTTAAATATTATGCTAATAGCTGTTTCCAGTATTTGAGTGATAACAATGAGCAAAGGAAAGTGATAAGGTGAGCCATGAAATATGATTAATTATTTTTGACAGCACATGAACGCAGCAGATCATTTCAAAATGTAATTGATTCTTTCCCATAATACACCCTTCCACCAAGTTTCATATAAATCAGGCCAGCAGTTTTTCCATAATCCTGCAGTCAGACTGAAGTGAGAACATATCTTCCTTGGTGGAGGTAAAAGGTCACTGATACAGTTGTTATCATTTTTTTTAAGTTGATGCACTGAATCTGTTGGTTTTTAATACAATTTGCAGGCAGCTAACAGATGGTGACTTTGCTACCAGTTATTACATGAGCTGATGTAATTATGTGATTTGAAATGACATGTTACAGGCAGGCTGTATAAAAACATACAGCAATAATGCACAAATAAATACTCAAGACAATCAACCACTAACTGCATGCACAGCCTTGCTACTGTAATTATTTTCTTGCAATTTTGTGGATTTGAATTCTGTGCACGATTGGTGAAACAGGAAACTACTGTATGTAAAATTATGCAGAGCAGCATTTACAGGATATGAATGCATTGAATAGATACTGCTGGAAAGAGAAACACCACGGTGTATCTCTATTCTTAAAGAATATGAATTTGAGTAGAATGACTGTTGAAATTAGACTCATTGGAGAAGCACTAATGCTTAATTCAAAAACTGATGGAAGAAAATGTGCTCTGCAATAATGATGCCCCTGTGAGAGTTCCAGCGGGGAGAGGGGAACAGCTGCTTGGTAGAAAGCCATTGTTGCTGTCTGTTTGTGTGAACCACAGAAATAGACAGAATATGCACATTCTGCGGCGGGTTAAAAAACAACAGTGTTTGTGCAGCCTGATTAGGCTTCTGTTCGTTCCGAGGAGGTCCTCTGACTGATGCGTCAGATCCTGATGAGATCTGTCACAAGGAATATTATCTCCTTGTTGAGGAATATATAGTAAGACATGTGCCTATGCAGTGCAAAGATCTGTGGTGTATGTACAGTGTTATAGAGGCTGATGCTGAAATGATTTATGATTTTTAGAGCCTATTTAGCATTGAAGCTACTCTCCCAACTGCCCCCTCAAGGTCACACTGCTCTGAGACAGAATAACAAATATGGCAAAGGATTTTCTCATCTGCATTAAAAAACCAAAGCCTAGAAAGGGGATATTTCTTCCCAAATTTAAATCATTGTTGCCATTGCTTGTCATATCTCATAGTTGCTTGTCTTTATAAAATAAAGACAACCTCAGCAGCTGTGCAACTGATTAGTGTAGCGACCAGGCTAAAGAAGACACTGCATGAAAGTGTTGCTGCAGTTCTGCTGCTGCGTGGCTGAATTCAGCAATGCTAACAGATTCTGAGTCTGACTTTGAGCCAACTCTGTAAAGTTGGAGGTTCTTAGTTAAAAGGCGAGCCCTGTCCTCTGAGTACAGATGCTACAGAGAGCCTTGGAGCTGATAATTAAAAGTGCATCCGACTGAGGAAAAAAAGTCGACAGTCATTAAGGTGAGAGGTTCAGCCTTATTGAACAGTCTACATAGGGACCGAGACCCGGCCGGAGCTGGCGCACCATTAAAGAAACGCTTGGTTATGAGCCACAAGTGTACGCCACGGTCCAAGTTCATTAAATTACTCAGGCCCTCTCATTAATTTCACAATGCTAAACTTGTAATTTAATTTAGTGCAAATGTCAAACTGAAGTGCCGTGCGCTCACTCACGTAGAGTGCCGTATTTTCAAAAACGCACAGGATGAGCAGCAGCGGCGGGTGTTACTGCAGCTATAAGATGGATCTATCTTCATGCATGCTCAGACACATATGAATAACTTTCGCAAAATCTCTCATAATCTTTTATTTGGTTCCAAAGAAAACGAGGCTCTGGAGGCCTGTAATGCAGTCTGTAAAGGTAATTTATGAGCGCCAACAAGCACCCAACAATCTGATTTCACAACATTGCATCACTTTAATATTAACCCATAAATTCAGTCGCCATTGCTCATGTTAATGCAGGTCTATAAATTCAGTCACCATTGTTTATGCTAATATGTGTGAGAAGGCACTGTTAGTGTCAAGACACAGAAGGAAACGTCTTATTCTTGTATTGAAGCATTTTCTCTCTAAACACTAAGTTTTACGATTAAAATGGGATCCAGCTAATGTCAGTCATTATCGACTCATGCCAGCTGAAAATTTAAAGATATTCCATCTGATATTTGTAGATATAGTCATAACTTATAGTCTGTGATTACAAAATGGGTTATAAAAACACTAAGGGATCCAGTAAATGAGCAAAAACCAAAAAGAATTGTCCTCAATTAATGAAAACAGAACAGTTCTTTTGAAAACTGATCACACTGCCCTTGTAATACAGGCCCCATTAAACACAAAAACACTTTAGTGGCTTTTTAAAAAAAGACCTCTGTCTGCTCTTCGAATGCCGGGAAAACATGCTGATGGTTGACGTACCATGTTTGTAATTTGCTGCCAGTGAGGTCACACCAGGAAACGCTTCGAGGATGTGTGAGTTTTCCCTCGTGACAGAGAGTGGCTCCTGTGTGTTGTGGTGAACTGGTAATGAGCATAGATGTGTGTGCGTGCTGAGCTAATTTTGGAAGAGGCAGCCAACGCCCTTTCTCATAAAACACTTGCCCCAAGACTTAAAAAGGTCTGTGTTTTTCCAAAAAGGTACCTGAAAAACTGTCCCCAGCTTTTGACTTTGTGTCACAAAACAAAACAATGATACAGCAAATTGGTTTCTTGTGGTTTGTGCAACACTATTATTATCTGAAATCAACCATATGTTAAGTTTGTGGTAAAGGGGGAAAAAAAGTCACAAGATGAATACTGATACTGTTTGCAGCTTTTGGTCGGTTCTGTTCCATCAAAACCTTGACAGTTAATTTACTCTGTTTGAAAAATGCAGGATGCCCCACTGGAGGTTGAGTTGACTGAGCACAGCGACCGCCTCTGTTCGGGCCGGATAATTAAATATAGTGAACTAGTCATCACTCTTGTCCTTTGTGTTTTGTTTGAGCCAAACTGTGTCAGCGGTGTTCAAAACTCATTAGCCTGTGTACATTGCACCACTGACATTTATCTGTCTGTGATACTCCCTTTCGGCATATTAATAGTTGATTTGTGATGGCCCAGAATAGGGACCCATTTTAATTTGATTAAGACAGATAGGGTGTCGGTGGAATATTTAATGGTATTTATCATGTATTAAGCGGGGTTGTGGCCAGAGTGTGGTCACCTCCAGCCCCTGCAGCAGTTAGAAGAATGTGGTTTGGAAAATTAATTGAAGGAGAGCTAATGTCAAGGTGCATTTGTGCAATTTGTGCTGCTGCTGCTGCTGTGGTTGTACTGGGCAGATCCCAGTGGCCACCAGCAGGAAACTGTGGCTGTGAGTATGAGAAGAGCAGGGTTTTCTCTTTAATAAGTTAAGATACAAATGTAAATGTATCACAAAATCAGGGCCATAGAGTGTTGTTGACTAGTCTCTGTAAATGGAGTTCGGCTAGTCTGTAATTTGTCCACAACCAGCCGGTGAGTTTAATAGGAAGTTTTATTTAAACAACTGTCAAGATGTCATTCCACATTGCCATTTACTGTAAAAATCATAATCATTACCATCAGATTGTCACATTTCTGACAGTGAATCATGCATAAAGAAGGTTTCTATCAAGGAATAGACAAATCTAGGCTATTTAATCCAAATCACTTTATTCTATAAGTCTCATTTAAAATTTCCCTAAAATATACAGTTTGTACTTACCACTCTGTATAAAAAAACATTAAATTATTGTCCTCTTGGTGCAACTGGGGCAGCATAAATGACTCTGCTAAGACCAACAGTCACATGAAAAAAAACTTGAATTTTGAACTTGAACTGCAAGTGGTTTACACAGAGCAGATAGGAGGGGACAAGAGAAGGAAGGAAGTAGAGACTTAAAAAGTGAGTGGTTCAACATGTATACAATAAGGAGCCCCATGTTTCTTTTCCATTAATAGTGAGCACTTGAAATATTGTAAATATAGATTCCTTTTTTTATTTTTGTAAAAATTCTCATCAAAGAAATACAACTTCTTTTTTAATATTATGGCATTTTATCTGTTTTATACAAGTCTACTACTACTTGTAGCCATGATTGTGCTGTTCACAGGTGCAGGATTTATATAGTGCAGCAAAAAATGAGGCCACGGTGAATAATATGTGAAACCCCCTGAAACTGCTGGGCTTCAGAGGGTTAATACATATTACAATGGTGTCCTCAAATAAACCTGATGTATCTTGATAAAAATGTTGACCTACTCACAGTATCAGGCTTAAAGAGATCTTATTCCCAAACATGCTCTTGAAATTTTATGCTAACGTCTTATCTGTTTGCCAAACCAGATTGTGGTCAGAAAGGCCTTTTATCCACATCAAAGGCCTGTTGCTGCTTAACACATGTTGCTCACACAAGGTTAGCTTTATTTTCTCACAATAATCTTTGGCTAAAGTGGAAAAACATCAATTTTCTGACACCAATTTAGAGCTTCACTTTTGAAGCAGCGCCTCTGCCAGACAGCTAGTGAAGTTGGAGAATTTCAAGTATAACCTTTGGGCAGAATGACACAAAACAAGATGAATAAACGGCTCGTTATTTTATCGGCTCAATTATTACAACAGAGCTTTTATCCACATGAATCCCTTCCGTTTTTGTCTCATGCTACGCTCCCAATTATCTCATTCTTCCACTTTTGTCTGTTGGGTTTTTCTCAGCAGGGAAAGTGACAGAAGCAAATATATCAACAGCAGAACTGTGATGTCTGAGGTACTCTCATTAAAGTAAAAATCACCGTCTGCCTCTTACCAGAGCAGATATAGGACCTGCAAGGGAGGGACAGAATATCTGAGTTATTTATATTCACAGGCTGGATATTTTTCTCTGGGTGTCCTCCTGATTATCTTCCTTCTCTGACTCCCACAGGAAGAGAATTCTGTGCAGGAAACATAACTTTTGTAGCAGCTTTAAACTAAAGTGAAAGAGGGGGAGAAAAGCAAGCGGAAGAGGTGATCGAGTGAGAGAGGGAGAGCCTTGTTGTTATGCCGCTCACAGGTTGATGGCAAACCTGTTTCCAAGTTAGACGCAGTATTTTCCTATTAAGTCAGAGGGATCGACTTCACCAGCATGAATGTGCTGACCCCTGCTCTTCACTGCCACACCTGTTTCTATTCAAATGTTCCACTCACGGTTAAGAGCGTCCTTTTGTGAATCCATTGTGAGGTTTAAAGGATACATCCACCTTAGATCCACCCGCAACATTTTTAGGTGGGTGTCACCAATCCATCCAGTCTACGTATCCTTTGGGGGTTGCTGTAGGAATATGGGATTCCTGGGTATAGTTACAACCATTTACAAGTGGAGTGAGAGCTGTGTTGAGCTTGACTCTCTATCATATATAGCATCTGGCTAAATGAGCTGGAAGGTGTTCTTGGGGATGGGGCTGGGCTTTCCTCAAAACGACCCTAAAGGTTGTTTGTAGCAAAGTACGACCCATATTTACATTTTAGACTATACAGACTATAGCAATTACAAATGGTGGCGATGCATGGGTGATATGGGCGGTGGATGGTGGTGGAGACGTTGGACTTTCACCAAGGAGATCGGGGGTTCATGTCCCATGTGAAAACAAAAGTAAAGCATGTGATTTAAACATCACTGAACTTCTTTGCCAGTTGTGCGTAACTATGCTGCTTCCGGTAGCTACGTCGTCCTCATAAGTACTTCAATTCCGGCATTTACATACATTTTATTTGCTTTTTAAATTTTCTTTTATGACGCCTTACCAAGATGTTTTTGCCCATACGGCTAGATCAGTGGTTTTGCAGCTTTTTTTTTTTTTACAACCATGAATCTTACATTTATGTATAATGGCGTGTGAGCTAGAACGTACTGCTCAGCTCTTTAACGCCAACCACAAAAAGCTCCCATGGGCTGTTTTGGGTGGTATCGACAAACCACCCATACTGTCATTTAGGTGGGAGATCTAGACTACCTTGCTTCGCCTGCTGCTATGGCAAACTGGTTCTAGGAAAAAATGGATGGAAGCCATTTATCAGTAATGTATTCCAGGAGTGACAATGTAATGATATAAATTACCATATAGATTGTAGAGGGGAGGTTCTCATAAATATTTTTTAACCCGTCACAGAATCAAATTCAACCCATTTGACCTGGGTCCAGTTCTGACATTGCAGTGATCAAACTGTTACCTGTTGGTGAAAACATGCCTGTATATATTTTCAGCTCACTTCCTGTCAACCTGCTTACGTCTGTTTTAGTTTCTACAGGCCGTTTTACAGCTCCGAGAAAATGACTGCAAACTTGTCACTTTGATCAGTGATGGTTTGTGGATGGGTCTAAATAAAGCTCCTTAGCCTCATCTAGTAAACAGTCTGGCTTGTCAGATAGACGTCACCCCTACAAAGATAGCGTATGTTCTCTACGACGAGATCTCATTCTGGTCTGTTGAGGAAGGTGATGATGGTGGTTTCCACACATCACAATAGGTGCAAATTGGCTGCTCTTCAAAGCCCTGAAACTTGAATTGGTGTATTCCACTAACAAAGTCTGAAACAGCAAACACACCATTGTCTTTGATCATTTAGGGAACATGAAAAATACATCAGTAAACAAAGTATCTGCCCTGAATTTCAAGGTTGCATTGCCAGAATCTGTTTATGAGTGTCAAGTGTTTGGATCTCTCAAACTTGAGATTTGAATGTCGCTTGACATCAGACCCTATTAGAGATGAAACTGTAAAGTCAAACTTTTTCATTAGCAAAGTACAGTATTGTATGGTTAAAGTGTTTGCGAGGTAGAAAAACATATTGTATTCTTCTGATTCATGTCATCTGTGCAAGGCTGTGTAATCTGTTGTGCATTACTGTGTAATTGCATTTTCTTTCCATAACTGCAGTAGCAGATGGTTAATTTGCGCTGGTATAGACACTTATCTCACATTTACATTTAGATATTAGTCAGTAACACCCAGATCGAGTGAAAATGAGCGCAACGATAACTATTTATAAGAAAGATGTATAACTGAAGTGTGGAAGCCACTGTGAAGGAAAATAATTGGTTTGTGCAGCTATTTTTAACAATTGATCTTTATTACAAATATGAGTACTGTATATTTGAAACTGCTATTCAACGTTAAAAGGATCTTCCTCTCCTTTTATTTCCTCTATTTTGTTTGTGATGAAGAGACTACTTTGCATTCAGAGGAGATGAAAACTTGTTGCACCACTTTGTCATCCATTGACAGGCCTGTTCTCCTCTTATTGTCTCTTATTAGGCAATCATTATGGAGAATTGTGGCACGCCGTTGCACATCAGTGATTAAGAGACAGTGATGGTGGACGACAGGAGGAGAGATTGGCAGCCTGCAGTCACCTCGTTCATAATTAAGCACGGTTTTGTTAGCACACCTCATGTGAATTAGTTAATATGCTGAATAATGAGCTGTATTGAAAATTAATGAATGCTTTCAGAGTGATTTATAAGCATAATTCATTATCCAGAGTGCAGTAAATAAACCTAATTGAAAAATGTGAATTAAGCGATCACACAAATGTATTCAGTTTATTGTTAGAATAGCTTTTAACTCTGATTCTCATTATTCTGGCACCACCGAGACCATGAAATAAATTCAAAACTCGACATAAAATTTAAATTATCGTGAGCCATAAATAAGAGAAAATCACATGTTTTACCAGCAGGTGACTGTTATTAGTCTGACCATGTTTCTTTTCAGGTAATATCATAACAACAAAATATTTGATATGCACAAAAAGCTCGTAGTGAACACTTGGCGTTTACTGAAAACTACAAAATCAACAGCATCCAGGTGTAGAATCTGGAGGTATTTTCACCACAGCTGCTCGGAGCAGTCTCCCTCGCCAAGTCTTCCTCTCCGTCGGTCGCGGATGACTCACTGGAATCCCTCCTGAACCGGTTGGGAACAATAGCTTATTAGGAGCCATGTGTTCTGCTTTCTCAGATCATTTCACGCTGACAAAAAAGTAACACAGCACCTGGCTGGCCCTCGAGTAAACAATGCGCTGATTGTCCATGGTGGGACTTCTTCTGTCGACTGCCTCCTGTTGCCTCTGTTTGTCTGCCTTCTGGTGTCAATATTTAACTGTAGCCTCTCTGAAGACAGATCTCACTTGAATTGCTGTTATTCCTAATATAAGATCTGAGGCGTTCTGTGAAGCGTAACATGCCAGAAGAGGCGATCAAATCATTTCAGCCTAGAGAAACAATTCCTGTTGTTGTGAATGTGTGTGTATGATTTCCATTTACTTCTGGGAAATGGAAGTTGTTTCGTAGGATGCTGTTTTCCCTCTTGGCTTTATATATACCAGTGTCTGGTACTGGAACACCAGTACCAGGGCTGATTCTAGTCTTGTGCAGTGACAATTTTCATGTAATCCCACCTGTATTATGGTTCTGCACAAGAGCCTGAAAATTAGGCTCAATGTTGAGCTGATTTTCAACACAGTATTTAATTCCTTTCACATGCTTTCCAATGGGCCCCTGCAGACCGGCACTTATTCCACTCTGTGCCACCTTATTTAAAACATTCTGCAATCGCATGTCTTTATGAAGATAATGGCTGAATTGACCCTTCGCTAAATTCTGCTCCCAAGCTTTTGCACCCATCATGTCAATATGGTGTTTCCAATGATATCAGTGAGAGATAATCCATATCCACTGGTGGAATGTAACTACATGAACTGTACTTACATACAATTTTGAGGTACTACTTTACTTGAGTATTTCCACATATTACACGCTTTTTACCACCTCCACAAATTTTAGGGGTAAATATTGTACTTTTTTCTCCACTGCATTTAGCTGCCAGTTTTAGTTACTTTTCAGGTCGAGATTTAACAGAAAAATACAATGATTACACCTGTTTATAAATCAAACCACATAAAAATCTATGAAGTAGATAAATGCTTCTTACACAAATGCATCACATATAATCTAATGATATATTTAGACTACATATAAAACAATCTGATCGGGTCCATTGTGAATTATGAGTACTTCTTCCACCACTGTCCATAGGAAATAATTTCTAATTTCTGGAATAATAGCTCTGAAATATCAAAGAGTAGACAAAAAGGACTTTGAGTGATGGGCGCTAACGCAGCTGTCACTTGTGTTAAATCAAAATATGTAAACTATTAATCATCTTCTATTTATACTCAAGCAAACACGTTAAACATAAGTATAGATAATGAGGTGATTGACTGTGACAGTGCATTTTTATAACATCAGTCTTTCATCATAAATTAAATTGGAGCAACACTAGAAACCGTATTTATGAATGACTAGTTCTCAGATAGGAGGCAGCATGACATAATATGTTCTTACATATGGCTGTATTGTCTCTGTAGAAGCTTAGCTGTAAGGATTATTTATGGATTCTCCACCTCTAACTCCGCCAGTATAACACCCAGTGTGTGTGTGTGTGTGTTTGGGCGACATTTGTAAGTTCAGCATGTGCATCTGTCGCGGACTATTGCTAGTCATTTCTGCCATCCGCAGCCTACTGTGAAATAATTGTCTGTTTTAGACTCAAACATGGGGTTTCATGCTAATCTGACTTGTTTTCTCATTATCCTCCCACCAACACTCCCCCTCCTCTCCCTTTCCTTCATTATCTGTCGTCTGGTTTTCACCTCACTTTGTCCTCATCCTTTTTCTCTCATTTGCCTCTAACACCGTCTCTCTCTGTCTCCCTCTCCAGCCCAGCGTCGTCCACAGTGGTGCTGCTCGCTGCTAACTAGGCTGCCTCCAAGCCCACAGGTACGTCCCCTCCTCCCCCTCCTCCACTTCATGCTCTATTTTTAACTCCACTCTGCAGGATCCTTCCCCATGATTCTCCCTCACCAGCCCCAACTTGCATCTCTGTCAGCACCTCTCTGCCGTTCCAGCCAAGTGGTCGGAGCCTCTGGACCAATATCTGTTTATTAATTTATGCCCATGCTTGCTCTTCTATTTTCTTTGTTGAAGAAGCGCTGTTTCAACTTCATTTGACTATCTGTGAGAGGGCACACAGCAACATCAGATGCTCTTCTCAGCTGATTATCTATCTTCTTGGTTGAGGTTGAGGAAAAGAGGGATGAAAGTGGAGAGAAGACATGACTAAGGTCTCGATTAGGAGTCACACACACAATGTTTAAAGCACATGTAATGTACCAAATCCTGCTGAGAGCCACGCTTACTTAAATGACTGGATTAGCAGTGGATATGTTCATTCATGTCTAAAATGGTTTGCTTTGTAAAGCTGCCACCTAGCCTCGCATGGAGCCTGGCAGTCGCCTCGGCCCCCCACGGAGTGGAAACATAATGCACTTGTTGGTCTGTTAGCTGGAGTCCGAGGCCTCGTCAGCTCCCCGTCCTCAGCCTCTTGTCTTTTAAGACCGCTCCACTGGTTTTTCCCGGTGTATATCCTCCTGACAAGAGCTTACAGCACGTAGCCTCCTCCAGCGGATGAGTACCACGCTCTCCGAGCTTGTTGTGTTTGTGTGGGAAAAGCTTGTTGACTTTATTATATACAGGTTGAGTGGTTGTAGTGTTCTTTGTTTTTACGCTCCTGTGATGGTAAAGAACAGCTTGGAATTGATTGAACCATTAGCATAGCCCTGGTAGCCAAACAAAGTACAACATAAATCTAATATCACCTTTTCACCTCCATGCCCACAGTTCAAACTCCTCCCCTAAATGTGAGCCTTCAACACTTTCTTTGTTTTGATTTGCTCGACTGACATCACGCAGTGTTTTGTGGATTCTTAAGTCACGAGTTTGGCATTTTGGCCCTCCTTATCTTTATTTATTGTCGTCACCATATAACAGCCAGCTCTTTAGAGTGTCTTTTAGCCGACTGAACACTGACGAACACCAATATGTTACAGTTAACTTTGATTAAGTGAAAACACACATTGCACTTTGGTAGTGACCTGTAAATCATAAGTTTAAATCATACCCTTCTTTATCATCTGTTTTACTCCAAATGGGATCATTATTTAAAAAATGAGCATCATGCTGTATTGAAGAAGACTTGAAACTAAGAGTTGAGACCATAAACTTATTATGAGAATACGTTTTGACATGATAAATCAAGTGGGTAATAGGGTCATTTTCCTATTGACTTCTATACAAATGGACTTCCCTTTGCCACCAGCAGTCTCCCCCTGCTGGCCACTGGATAGAATGCAAGTTTAAGGCATTTCTCCATCGGCTTCACTTTTCAGGTTGCTGCCTGATTATATGGTTATTTTTCACTAGTTACTGTCTTGTAGTAGAGACTGTCTCCTTCTTTGTGCAAATATGATAAAACACCTTTATTATAGAGAATAACTTTGAAATGATGCAGTTGAAGCTCTGTAGCTTTGAGGGGACACTGGTGTTTTGTCTTATGGTAGGTGTTCCCATGAGCACAATGTCAGGTAATTCATGCAACATTGATTCGCAGCAATACACTTTCTATTTTCTATTTAGTGGTTGTCACCCTTGGGCTGGAAGACTTATTGGAGAAATAAAGGCTCAAAAAACAGTGTATTTTTCTTATGGACTGGGGGTTTGGTTCCCATGGTTACACTGTTTGTCTTTGATGTGCAATATTTACATTTAATATGAACTTGATCAAGGTTGTCTTTGATACAACAGGGAGGAGGGAGAGAAAAAGAGTATAACAAGGCTAGATTGAGGCTCATTTAAAAGTCATTGAAGCTGCGCTTTTCCTATTGGCAAGCATTGTTTGATATTGATGGCCTCTCAAGAACAGATTACACTTAAAATACCTGCTGACTTAAAAGACAAATTTCCATTTTCTCTTGTGTCATACAGACAATTGCGAGGGCTGGTCATGTCTGAGGTAAACAACATTTTGTCAGCCTTAACAACACGGTCTGACTCGGTAATGATCCTTGTCTGTGTTCCCAGACGTGGCATTTAGGGCTAAGGACAGACCTGCCTTACAGCATTCCTCCCTGATTTGCCCATGCAGAACCTCCACAGGTAGATTGCTGTGAGAGAATCCATTTGTCAAACTCACAGTCCTTCACGGCTATAGACAACTGCTGTCAATGGGAGGCTTTTGAGTTATTATGTGCCTTACCAAAAGAAGCATGCAGCCTGTTTTCATAGAGGTTCCTGAAGGATTTTACACACACACACACAAGTAGACACTCAAAAACACACACACAAACTTTCCGCCTGCCTCCTGTCGAGACACATCACACACTCTCCAAGTTCTCAGTCTATGCCTGTCAAGGAGTCATACTCCGCAGCAGATGCAAAAGGCCGAGCAGTGGCATGCTGAGATAATGCACAAAGTAGCGCCGCCAAAGTTGTGATGTTGCATGCAGCACTGAATGCAGGCTCTGAATGAATAGCACTCATTTCAGTGCACTCCAAAGCTTTGACACAGTGTTTACAGGCCTATTGAATACTGAAAATTGCTCAGTTGGAGCATGTCATATAAATGTGCTTGTTAACATCATAGGCCCATTTTTGTCTATGTAAGGGGAGAGACGGGATCTTTTTGGGGAGATTTGGATGTCGATGACTTCTGTTCTGGAAACTGCTGAGAAAACCCTTTATTGTCAATATACAGAGGAAAGCCATACATCCACTGAATGCTGCTGGGTCTATACAATGTGGTTGTGAAGTTTCATGAGGTTGTGATTATCCTAGAGGTCACAACAGGTCATTTTATACAGTGAGGTCAACTTTCCAGTTATAGTCAATTTATGCAACACCAGGACTGTTTAGAGTAAGCAGATATATTCAAATAAAAAAAGGCAAAAATAACATTTATTGTCCGTAAAGGTTGTTCTCACCGAGTCCGTTTCATTCAGTTATCTTGAGGTCAGAGGTCAAGGGACTCCTTTGAATATGTCCAGACATGCTAGTGGATTGTTCCAATGGACGCTTTAGGTCACCTGGCTTCGTAGGATACCAGTATTTTCTTTCAATGATTGACTGATTCTGCCTTGGACATATTTCAGCTGAAAGAAGGAGGGAGACCCAAGTTGTTGCATTAGCAGCAGCTTTGTAAATTGGCTCTCTTCTATGAGCCACAAGGGTCTCTCTGTCTCATCTCTGTGCTCCACTTCTGCCTCCCCCTTCTCTACTCTCGGGCTTCTTCCTCTGATGTCTGTTTCTCACTCATCTTCATTTATTTCCTTTTTTTTTTTAGCTTGGCACAAACATAAATAGATTATTAATACTAGAGAAGCAAGTTTTTTTTTTGTTTGCCCTTTTCTCTTTCCCGCTCATTGCATTTCATTTCCTTCCTCTTCGCTTGTCTCATCCCTCCTCCCTCCTTTGGTGTATGCCTTCTGACAGCCCAGGTACCCTGCAGCCTGCCTTGGCCAGGTATAGCACCAGATGAAAGGTTTGTAGGCAGAGCTCTCTTTCAAAGATGCCTTCTGCTGCATCCCTGCTCTCCATGGGTACTCAGTTGTCCCTGCCAGGCATATGGAGAGAAAGAGGGCAAGGGAAGGAGAGGAAAGAAGGACGTAAGGGCAAAAGAGTGAAGGAAAGATTAGTTTGAGGCAAACCGCGACAGAGAGAGAGTGAGATTTTGAAAGTTTGCCTCACTCCAGATGTGGAAGTTGCACCTGGCCTCTGTGTCTGATCAAAGAGTCCCAGCATCCAGGTGAGTGCGGCAGGGGGAAGTGATGCGCCCCTGCTCACTCCGCTTCCAGTTTGAAGCTCCTCTTATACATCCGTACTCAGTGTGGAGGTCGCCACGGGACAAGAAGGAGTTTTTGAAAGTGATCCTGACATGTTTTCATCATCTGATGTCTTGGAGTCACACTGAGGCCGGGGTTCTGTCGAAGATGTAACATCGTGTGCCTTCAACTAAATCCACTGAACTGTATCCTGAAAGGCTGAAATTTAAATGGCTTGCTGCGCTTTAGCGCCCAATCAAGTCAGGATTCATATCGTCACATATTTGTCTGGTTTTGTTTTATCAGTTTTCTACAATGTAAGCAATCTGCTCTCTCCGATAGAAGCATGTGGATCAAAGAGCAGACCACATGACATTTTTTGCTCTGAAGAGCAAGTTTGATCTTGAGAAAAACAAGTTATTTGAAGAAAATAACACGTGGAGATGGCATTCACTTGTAATAGCATCTTGTTTTGGGATACATTGTGAATTCCTTCTATTCAGGCTAATCAATAGGATGTGCTGAGTCCCCACTTGAAATGATATTGGCTTGCCACACAGGAAATATGTCTTGCTTGTGCTCCACAATGTGGCAGATCTCCAGAGTTACCATTTTATTCTACTCAAAATAGTCTGCAGCCTCAGCTCCCCAACTGTTTTACAAGCCGCTAGTCGACCAAATCAAAACACGGCGTTTCGCTTGCAAGTCCGAACAGACATTTATTAGCTTCTGTCAGAAAAGTCATCGCCTGGGAATAATTGAAAACTTTAAGCGTAAAAGAGATATCACATTTGCAGTGAGAATGTAATCGATTTGTTTCTTTAAAATAACCGTTTGAGATAGCGTTCTCCCCAGTGATTGGAAAGAGGACAAGAGGGCTCTATGGTATACCTACATAAATCTTTTGTGAAGACAAGCTAGATAATGCACTGTAGGTCTGAGCTGAAAGATTTAGCCCCTGGATGCTGCGGTGACAGGAGATACTGAGGAGAGGCAGTGCGGGCAGTAAAACAACTGACAGTTGGTCATTACGAAAGACGCAGGTGGGCCAAAAATCAATCACGCTGAGACTGGCCCGGACTCTGACAGATGCCTG
>CAFUXE010000001.1:266272-305042 GCA_903364295.1 Serranus cabrilla | reverse complement strand
GTTGCCATTCAAAGGACACAGTGTTATTTCATCAGACAGGGGTCACCATGTCTTCAGTTAGGTTTACACTGCCAGCTCCAATCTAGTTTTCCTGTACCAGCTTTATATCTGCTGCTGGCTCCACAGTGACACAGATCTGACCTGTTCACTGTCTAAATATATGGCGGCCAAAGTTGTCCAATCAGCAACCGATTTTTTGTTGTTTTTTTCCTTTTGCACGCAGTCCCTTCTTCCTCTGCTGTTTACTGACAGATTAGCCTACAGCAATAATTACACTGCCATCTTCTGACCAAAGTATGTTTATGCAGCTTTGTTTATTTGCTCTAAACCAGTTGACGGAAACTTCAGCACAACCTTCTGTGTGGAGTTTGCATGTTCTCCCCGTGTAGGCGTGGGTTCTCTCTGGATACTCGAGTCCAAAAAACATGCAGCTTAGGATAATTGGTGACTCTAAATTGCCCGTAGGTGTGAGTGAGAGTGTGAATGGTTGTCTGTCTCTCTCTATGTCTCAGCCCTGTGATAGACTGGCGTCCTGTCCATGGTGTACCCTGCCTCTCGCCCAACGCAGCTGGGATCGGCTCGAAACCCCCACGACCCAGATAAGCGGTTATAGAAAATGAATGAAAAAGGAAACTAATGCTACTATTAAAAGTCCCCCTCCAGAAACATTCGTAGTATGTAGAAATAGTAGAATTTGATTAATATTTAGTTCAACAAGATTTTTCAAAGTGACAAAACTTTGATAGGGAGCTGGAAACACATCTACAACAGCATTAGTGTTTGTGAAACCATAAAAACATCTGTACAGATGTTACAGTATCTCTCTGTACGGACAGTCCGCTCTGCACGGGAGGTTTCAGGATTTTTATGGCTTTTGATTGGCCTTGAAAGTGTTGCAGAACCTTATCTATCTTGCCCGGTGTATGATTGAATCTCAGATTGTAGGGAAGAGCAAAGAAATGTCCCCCATCAGCCAAGGAATGTGAAAACACATCTGTTGTGACAAACTTTGTTCAGATACAAGTCAGCATAGCCAAGGTCAGATATATATGAGGAAATGAACATCAGAAAAAATATTTCTCGAGGAAATAAAGAGGACGAATCCCACCCTCACAGCTCTATAAAACAGGTCAAAATACAACATTTAATGCTTTCTTCTGAGAGATGTTTTAAAGATCAGAGTCTTTTTTTAACATACAAAAAACTAACTGCACAGCTTGTTGATTCCTCACATGAGAGTTTTTTCTCCGTGTAGGTGGAAGTGAAAACAGAATGTCATTAGTGTGACTGTATTGGCGAGAAATTTCAGATTCGTTGCTGTGAGACTAATGGAAAGCAGGTGGAGCGATGCCACACCCAGCAACCTGTTTGTTCAAACCCTCTGAATGTTTATTGATCTGTTTACATGAAGAGAATGATGTCACCTTTGTCTGCAGTGTTGATACCAACTTGTGCTCTTTATCACACTATGATAACTGAGGAATAAATATAAGTTGTTTGAGAAACAAGGTTGTTATTCTGCTTTGTGAAGCTGTTAAGATTACTGAAAACATTCGTTGCCAAATAAATGTGAGACTGTTTAAAATTGAGTCTAGCCATGCCACCATGTTAAGAATGTTAGATTGAAGTAATATAAAATGATGCCACCGTTTCTAAGTGGTGTATATATTCCTGCACCACAACAGTATGAAAGGCACAAAGGCACAGAATACCAGATCACTCTCTTGAGATTTCTACACTCGGTCAAAAAAATTCCCATGTTCCAAAGGGAACAAAGGTTTTTTTTATGTCTGCTTTGAGTGTTTTTCCCGATCACTTGGTGCTGCTGCAGTACACAGACAGCCTGGTGTTGTACAATAAGTCCCTGATGATCTGTGGGCTGGGAGAGGAAAGAGGAAGAGAGGAGCTGATGCATTTCCTCTGGACACACACTGTGAGGTGGTGGTGGTGGTGATTTGTCATGCACTTCGAAGTGCACACACACACCCGCACACACACAGACATTAAGTACTGGTGCTGATGGTAATTTGAGATGTAATATGCCCCATGCCCGGGCCAGAGTAGCACAATGGTGAGGCCGAGTCTCCAGTGGCCAGTGTGTTTACTGTCGACAGCCGCCTCAGTCCTCCAGCCTGTCCTCATTCTGTCACCAGCCCTTTGTCTTTCATCAGTATTCATCACACTTTTCAACATGTCTTTTGTTTTCTAAGGCAACCATTTTTCAAAAGAATACTGTCCAATAAACGCTGTATTGGACAGTAATACAGTGAGATCAGAGTCCCAGCAGCATGTGCTGAAATTAGTCTTTTCTACAGTTACTTCTAGTTTAAGATAATTTCTCAGTTCAACACTGAGTTTCTATCAACATTTAATAATGTATCAGTCTGCCAACTCACAAGGAACTCATTGTTATGTTAATGTAGACGACATATAGCAGAGGTGGGACCTTGTCATTATTTTGCAAGTCCCAAGTAAGTCTCAAGACGTTGCACTCAAGTCCCAAGTCGAGATTGTCGGGTCCAGAGATTAGTCCCAAGACAAGTCCCAAATCAAGATTGACACGACCTAAATTAGGACTGACATGTCCCAAGTCAAGTCCCAAGTCGTGACGGACAAGTTCAGAGTTTTGTCACAAGTCCAAGTCCTAAACTTTAAGTCCAAGATAAGTCATAATGCCGAGGATCTATCGGATAGTTTGTATACTCAAGTTAAAAGGCTCCAGTCCAAGTAAAGCAAGTCTAAAGTAATAAGATTTGTTTCTCTAGTCTGACTTGAGTCCAAGTCATCTGACTCGAGTCCACAGAGACTCAACAGGTTGTTGGGATCAATGTGTGTCTTTAAAATACTATATGACGAGGAGCAGCAGAGGCAGCAAAGCTTTCAGGTGACTAACAAACTAATAAAGCCCTGACGGCTCAGGTTCACCTCCGTAATCATAAGTGCGCATCAGATATTTATTTGCAGTAAAAGTGATCTCATGTGAGTCTTACAGCAGACGTGATTTGGCTGCCTGAACCAGCTCTTTTTAATTAAATGCTACAAATGTAAATAATGTTTTATCAGTATGGTATTGTTGTGATTCCCATTG
The DNA here is from genome assembly GCA_903364295.1 of Serranus cabrilla. NCBI lineage: Eukaryota > Metazoa > Chordata > Actinopteri > Perciformes > Serranidae > Serranus > Serranus cabrilla. The sequence continues at coordinate 301,954 of CAFUXE010000001.1, read as the reverse complement.
GTCCAAGCTAGAGTGGGAGATCAGTAGCGATCCTCTGACTGGTCCCAGTCCAGCACCATGTGGTTGCTTTGCACAAAATATGAGTAAACACACATCAGCACTGTCCAGCACCACAAATTACTGAGTTCATTTGGAGTGCTGGACGCTGACGCTGCCTTCAGAGGAAACGACTGCCAGTCACAAAAATCAGATGTCCACGTGGTCAGTGAGGATATCTGAGTGAGGACAGCACTGATGGATGCCTGGGGCTGGATCCAGGCTAAATCTGTGCAGTCTATCATTCTGTCAGACTCAAAGCATGAAAGACTTATTAAAATCCTAAATAGCCCCGCCGGGAATGAAAGTTTAATATTTACTTGTAGCTTGCTTAAACCGTGTACTCAAGAAAAGGTGTTTGGATTCAGGAAATGTGGAGCAGTTTCTCTGGAAACACCTCCCTGGCTTCACATGACAAGATTTTCCAGTGTCTCAGTGGAAAAACAAGCGCAGCAGATAGACAGACAGACTGCAGAACCATTCACACACTGGGAGGCAGACAGGAAGACGGGGTTTGGCACAGAGGCGGTCCACAAACAGTTATCAGGACAAGAGAAGGCATGACATCTGTGTTTGTAGATATATTGAACATAGACAGACAGGTAACTATAGTAAACAGGGAGCTCAAAGACACAGACGGCTCTCAGACGATCTGCGGTGGCTCGTGTTGACATGTGGAGAACACACCTGCTTGTCCGGCCACACCTCGTCTGTCTGCTGTGTTCAGCTTCAGGCCTCCGACTCTACAGGCAGAGTCTACAGATACATGGTTTTCATATTTCAAAAATATTAATATACATTCAGACTGTATAAAGCTTTATTGAAAGGTCAAATGCTCCAAACCATGTAGTTTCTGCAGTATGTGAGCAGTTTTGAGTGACAGGTGGTACATAAATATTACATTACTTTCACTATTTTTCCATCCGTCTGTTATTATAACGGTGTTCTCAACCAGATGTGGCCCGATTACATACAAAGTCAATGCAAAGATGTGAGTAAATGCTGAGTTTGCATCAGTTGCGTTGCTCGTTTCAGACACAATGAATCATTGAAGCGATATTTGCATCTTTGCTTTGAACTCGAGCACCGTATTTGCCTGATGCTGTCACTGAAGCCTTTCAGCATCAACATTCTCCTGCATAGCCTCACTTAATTGATCCAAACTCCATTTAGAAAAGAAGCTTTTTAGAAGATGGTTGGCTGCCGATATTGCGGATAGACACAACAAGCATGAAATCATACTGTATTCAAATCTGCATCTTGTTGTAATTAGTTTGGCATAATTTTGATTCATTTATTGCAATTAAATCACCTAAAAATCAGTTTATTTTGGGTAGATTGTAGCGCTGCACAATTGGTCATCCAGACACAGTTTCTGGTTAAATTACAGAGCTGTGTGCATCCCTGGATAACATTATAAACTGACAGAATAGTGGTTGGTTTTTCAACACAAGTTATAAAGCAGCATCGTTGTTATTTAGTTAATGACGGAAAGAAATGGCGCAGTTCTTTATATCAGCGTGTGTTGCACAATTGACCTGAGTCAGCATTAATGTGATCTTGCAGTCAAACTGAAGGTGAAAATTTCCCTTTACATCTGGTGTGAGAAAACCTTAAGGCACCCACAGTTTACCCTCTGTGCATGTGGCCTTAATGCACAGAAAAATGCACGGTGAAGAAATTGTAATACTAGCAGTTTTAGGTCTGACGGGCTGGCAGGGAGCAGAAACAGTACGCTAGAGCAGTCTGCTGGAGAGCTCTGCAAAACCTCCTGACCTCTGCACTGTTTCCAAGCACACACACGTAGGCACACACAAACACACACACATATACTGTAGCGGCAAACACACACCTGCAGACACTGACGGTGCACCCGCCTGCTCAGAACAAAGTTGTAGTGATTCTCTGATATATATCTTTGTAGTATGTGTCTCCAGTGTGTATGATATCCTGACGAAACATGATGGGAATACTACAATAAAACATGAGACATATAAACAACCCTCATAGATCACATACACACTAAAAAACACACACAGGCTGCTTAGCACACACACACAGAATCATGTAATTAATCCAGGAAATTAAAATGTGATATCGCCATTATTATAAACCACTTTTGCCCAAGTTGAAATCTATGAATATTCTAATTGCCGCCTTTGGGCCTTTTTTTTTTTTCTGCAATTGAACATGGTATTACCTCCCTGTTTTACTTATTGATAGTAATGAACAAGCAGGACTTTTAATATCTGAGGCCTGCTTTATTACCGGGGCTTGCATCATTTTCCAGGATAAGAGAATGAAGAGCGATTGTGGTCATTAATTCATTCGTCATGCAGGCTGGAAAACTGCTGTCACCGGCTCTAACCACTTCTGTTAGGATGAATTAAACCGCGTGTGACCTCACTGTATGACCTTTTTTTTCTGGGGCACATAACTTCACAGTTATCACCCGGGTTGCCCTCTGATTTTAATATGATTATCCAATAAACTGTATGAATCAGTGTAGTTCCAGGCTGTTACAGTTTGGATTAATGCCCAGCTCAGTTCAGCACTGAAGCTTCTCTATCTGCTGGCTTTTGCTTTTTGTATTGTATGGGTAGGAGGAGCCGCTTTCCTGTGATTGTCTGGCTGCTCTCTCTCTCTCTCTCTCTCCCTCCCTCCCTCCCTCCCTCTCTCTCGCTCTCAGCGTGTCTCTTTCCCTCTCTCATTTTTCCAAAGTTGAATATTCTGCTTGCCTGTCGCCAGCGGAGCGGTGCAGCCCCGCTCACTGAACGCACCGGGTTTTGGCTATTTTTTTTTTGTGCGCTGCGCCGTGTGGACCAGACTTCAGTATCCCAGCTCCGGATCAGCTCCCCTCCTCGTCTGTCCGCCTCTCCGGTGTTTTCTTCTAACTTCATTTCGGGTTACTTTTCAAGATGACAGAAGAAAAAAGAGTTCGGCATGTAAAGCTGGTAGGTGTCTGTAACCCCTCCCCTCCCTCCGCGCAGAGGAGAGGTGTCTGGCTGGGTCTGGCGCTGTGTGGGCTTCACACACGCCGGGCTGAGAGAGAGGCGCCCGGGAATAGAAACGGAAACCGGTGGTTATTTTTTCCACCATCCTCTGGGATTGTGTTGATGTGTTCTCAGCTTTCTCTTGAAGAGACCACATTAAAATGAACATGTCTGAAGTGTAGGCTGTTGATATGATGCTCAAACTTAGACACTTGCTAATTTCTGGATGGGGCTTCTGGTGTGTTGTCATGTCTGAAGACACGCGGATTCAATCTGATGTTTTGCCTTATAAGGGTAGATTGGTGTTGTTGGTTTAGGATGCCAAATTGGACAACCAGTGTCCTGGGAGTGAAACGTGATATTGTTGTCTTCCTGGGGTCATTTAGTAATATTTAAATATTTTCTACATTTTGCTTTTGAAGTCCTCTCTCAGTCCAATCTCACCATCAGGCGGCCCGGACCCTAATCCGTGTCCCCCTGCTGCGCACAGGATTGCAGACTTGTTATTTGAATGATTCAGCAGTGAGATTCATGTGTTGCTGTCATCCAAAAGCATGTGAAACTGTCCTAACAAGCACGTGTCCGTCTCCTTATGTTTCATGCTCAGCCAGGGAGCTGCAGTCTGCTTTTTGTGTCATGACACTCTTGGTTATTTCATTTCATCTGTTTTTTTGGTAGCACTAATATATATAAGGGCGTCCTCACTGTCATTCTTCCAACAGAAAAGCAGTTGCTGTCACATTTTTGTCTGAAAAAGAGGGCATGCATGATACTCAACAGTGAATTTGTTCTAATGTGAGCCAAATGTGGATTCATTTTAATCACAGAAGAGAGAAGACTTTTTGTATCATCCATGTAAAAATCACATATGCAGTTCTGTCAAACTGTCATTATTCTGGAGACTGACACATCTCCAGGAATCCCCTAATGACTCCAGTTGATTTGAAGCGATGAATGCTGAAATCAAAAACAAAATCTGCCCCCGGGTAGCGACGAAGCAAGCCGGTGCCCCAGAATTAATACCCTGTCAAATTGTGATGAAATGCACAAAGTTGTCAGGAGAGTGTTGAAGTGTCGCGGCACATAATTCAGCTCAAGCGGTGCTGAACTATGTTCTGATGATCCCGCTGAGCTCAGCTGACAGTGTGAGGGGAACGTGCTTGTTGTAAGGCTGCTTTGAACGCCTCACTGTGCTTAGTTGTTGGGATAGCGTTAACCGGGAAGGTCACCGCTGTTGTTACAACAGTACATCTTGAGTCGTGAGCTGCTTTTTATTCTCTAACCTTTGCTTAAATCGGTGGCTCTGCTGAATCTTAAAATTTCCAGATTGACTTTCTCTCTCTGTGCCATCTGTGTGAGCGAAGCCATGGTAATGTGGACTAAGAGCACAGTCAGCCCTGTGCATGTCCTATAAGTGCACTGTAGTAGTAGTTTACCCACTTCTGTTTTTTGCCATAAAGCCTCAGAGCTCCTACCATTACACAACATGGCTCATCAGGCCGATTACACATCAGCACACTCGTCTACGCTTCCAACCCAAATAAACAAGAGTCACTGCTCAAGGCTTTCACTTATACCTTCAAAAGCCATACATCCTCTTTCCCGACTGTCTATCTTTAGGGTTGTTTTCCTGTGGTCTCTCTCTCTCTCATCCTCCCTCTCATTCTGAGTGTATCTTGTTTTTTCTTGCCTGGCTTATCCATGCATCAATCATCTCTTCTCCTGCTCCGAGGGACAGTGGGTGCTGTCTCCTGTCAGTGCTGCAAGGCACATTGCAAAGCTCTCCGATATTTGTCTGCTTTACCTGATATTAACCTATTCTGCTTGTTTTATTTGTGCGTTAAGTTCCGTCTATGCACTGAAGACAGCAAAGAGATTAAGAGGAAAGTGGTAGCTTTATAGAAACATTGTTGTCTAAAGATGTATGGTGTCAGACTTAATTTGGTGGATCAAAGAAGATGCATTTAGATTCATTAACACAAAGCTTTATTGTCTGTAACAGCCTTGGTTTGGATTGTGAAAGGCAGGTTTGGGTGGAAAAGGTTGCCACTAGAAACTTTCCCTTTAATGCAGATTTATACAGATAACTGGAAAAATAATACTGATGATAATGATGACTTTGATTCTTTTGACTTTTCGTGGAATGAGTGCAACAGTCTGACCATAAGAGGGTGTTAATAAGAAAACAGCCTCAGACGTGTAATTTGTCTTTTTTTGTCCTTATTTCCCACGGTGCAGATTAAAATATCTAAAAAAAAAACATAGATCTCTGGTTGCCCTCTGGCCACGTTTTACATTAAGTGACTTGTGACATTTAGCTGATTTATCAAGGAGTCTGCAGGTACTTATTAGATCATAAATTATATTGTGTTCCTCACCTTTACTCAAGGTCCTCAAAAGTCCTTGAAGACTTTTAAATGAAGTCTAGTGTTCAGCAGCTTAGAATAAGCCCAGTTAGGCAGAACTTTTTTCATCTTCATTTCAGAGGTGACATAAGTCGTACATCTAATTCCAAGTGGCATTAAAGGGTCCTGAAAGTCTTCCATTTACCTTGATGAAACTTTGAAGTCAGTGCTGCTGCCAGTAATATTCCTATTAGTACATAACATCATATGGCCCTTCGCCTGGCTCTAGTTTAAATAAGCTGTTAGGCTTGTGCTGTTGTGGTTAGAAGAAAAGCCATTATTTTTATTTGTCTGCTTTATAAAAGCAGCGATATCCAAGAGGACATGCTTTCATGCTGGGTACAAAAGTGACGCGTCGGGAGCATTGAAGTAAGCATAATCACAGTATCGAATGCTCTTCACGCTGTTGTGAGTTGTATAAAGCAGCTGCCAATGCGTGCAGTGACAGAAAGCTCTTTTTCAAAATATGTATTTACATATCTAAGTGCAACAAAACAACAGGGATGTGAACCAAGCTTCACATTAACCACAAGAGTTGGCACAGCATAGAAGGGAGGCCGGCTCTGGCTGTGTTAAATGGGAAGTGTCAAAACAGGTGGACGAGCCGTTACTTCCCTGGGCCCTAATCAGCCGCTGTTATAGAAGAGACTGACTCATCATTTTGGAAATCATAAATTAAGGATAAAGAACTCCTTCTGTGCTCCTCAGTGGGATTAAACTTACTGTACTCTCTGCAATGTTCGTCACAGAAAGTTGATAATAACTGGCAGCCCAGTTTAGCCTGAGTGGCAGACAGCAGTGGAGATAGATAAATAAATTCTGTTGTATTAGTCATAAAAGTCAAACAACTCTCGATTTCAATGGAATAAACGACTCACTTTAATAGCCACAGTTATGATTAGAATGATGGAGGTGAAATTATGCATGAAATGTATATGTGAAAGCTGTAGTAATTAGTTATGGAGTGTACAAAAACTGAATGCAACTACCAGACTGCCAAGTGTTTGCTGGAGAGCATTCATTAGCAGAGGAAACGGTTTCTGTGTGATATAGAATGGATCAGGGGGATGAATGTGGGAGTTGAGGCAGACATAGCATGGATGGATGTATGGCGTGACAGATTGCCTCCTGTTTTTGTTTCCAGACTCCTTTGATCTCTTCATTGCACTGAGTGCAGGCATAGCCCGTCTCCCCGATACATTTCACACTGCATGTAGATCAGTACAGAGTAGTCATGCCTGGCACCACAGTGCTTGACTTTCTCCTTCTGGCCAAAAACAATATTAATGGGATTTTATGGTGATGCTGGTTGGGCGTTAAACATCTACCTCACTGCTGTTTGAACTGCAAAGTTCAGGCTGGGACTGAGCAGTTGTACCCAGCTGGTCAACTGGCATGAAATGCTATCTGAGCAGAACAGAGCACACATATAATACAGAGCAGTCAATACATTTGGGAGGAATGCTGAATAAAAGCTTACGCTTTCTGCTCTTAAATCAAAGGCTACTTGTACATTTATGGATTTTTCAAACTTTTATAGTTGTTCTCAAATGTAATGGCCTGCATATTAAACTGTTAGCTCCTACAGGCAGCCTGTAAGGTTCACTTTGCTTGCTGTGGTCTGGAAAGGATCGATAGATATTTGCTTTAGCTGGAGGCATCATGGACTTAGATTAGTTTGCATTTAATTTGTTCAGTTCTTAACCAATCAGACCTGCAAAGCAAATGCGTTGATCATCATCTAATCCACATCTGATAGTTTGCTGATTGTTCCGGCCTCCTGCAGTGTCTCTCCATCGATCCTTTGGAGGATGTTTTTCACACTAATATCTCACAGAAAAAAACTGAATATGCAAGATTTTCACTGTCTTGTGAAGGGCATCTAAGCTATATGTTAGGAACAAACATTGATTCTTTTGGGTGCGTTGGGTCTATTAAGGAAGGAAACTAAGGACATGTAGTACAACTAGGGTTGGTCAAACCGGTTTGATATTAAGCCAAAGAGTGTACCTAATTTTACAACTCTGACACTCTTGACTCAGCAGCTTTTTGAATTAGGGTGTAGTAACTCCAAACCACTTGGTGGCAGTCGTGCACATCTAAGCTGGTTTGCCAACCACCACTAAACAGATGAAGAAGAAGAAAAGAGCGAGCCTCATCTCTTCCGTTCAAATTGTTCCTGTATTTTTGCAGTTCTGGTTTTCTTTGAAAATCAATTTTCTAATAAACAAACCAAATGTGCTCTGTATGCATCTCCCCTCCCTCCCATGGCGCCGGCCTCGGCTCTGCAGTTAATTGTCGTCAGCACAGTTTGCTGATGTAACCTGCGTTTTAATTTGCCAGAATTTGTCATAAAGACAAATGCCAGTTCAGCTAGTTGACATAAAATCAAATCAGCTTAAGCACATACTGGCAAAAGCAGAAATCGACCCAACCCTAAGTACCACTCTTTAGCACTTAGAGCAGCGATCATCAACCATCCAGCCTGCAGAATATTAATGAATTGTTGTTATGAACCTCACAATCCTCTACTCATGCATCTGATGTTAGTTATAGTGGGAAGTGGATGCAGCATCAGTAGAACAAGCACCGCGAGGAGAGAAAGATGGAGTGAGACGGCGCCAACACACGGACGGTTAAGTTTCCATAATTACACATTTAACCATCACACCTCAGTGAACTGCTTCCTCATTGGAGGTCTGAAAGCAGTTTCTATTCAAGTATAGGAGTATGTTTATACTGATTTAAGTCAATTAAAATAGCATTAATTTTTCAAATAAAAATCTAACAAAATGATATGAAAGTCCGGCCCCCGTAGTGGCCCTTGGACCAATACAGTTAATGACCCCAGACTCTTATTGCCTCCGAATCCAAAACATACTTTAGGCCAAATTCTGTATGGTGTTCTCAGTAAAATGGAGAACCAGGAAAGGATCAGATAAGAACCGTTGCTTATTAAGTTTACATGTGTGGAGGCCTGGGTAGCTCGGTGGCAGGAAACACGTCATGGTCCGGTCTCTGAAGGTAAACCAGTGAAAACCAGTAAGCTGCAGGCAGGGGCCCAGGCTGCAGCTCGGGGCTTCAGGCTGCACTGACTCCTGATTCTACAACCCACTGTCCGAGGAAAGGAGAAGAAATAATCTGAAACACATGAAGAGAAAAATACACTGCAAGAATTATGCCTCCACTTATTTCAAGGCTGACTTTGCATTTCTCCAGATGATACTCTTTGTCTCTTAAGTGTCATTGAATGTGAGTGCAAACTCTCCGCCTGGCATTAATAACAGTGTGATATACACAAGTGTTGTGCACCTGGGTGACAGACCACATGCACAGTTCCAGTGTTGGCAATAAACAACCTTGTGGAGCATATGTGCGACAGATAACAAGCTTCACTCCAAAGATCTGTCGCAGGAACAGGTGAATTGTTGACACATTTGTACTTCATTAGGTAAAAGGTTTATTGGCTGCACTCGCTCGGGGGAACGGCTGGATGTCCAGAGAGTTTGGATAACATTACACAGCATCAGTGTGCACTGGAATCCCACGAGGATAAAATCTAATTGTCTGCCATTGCTCCTGCTGCAGCTCAAGTCTATTGGCTTGAGAGTGATGCCATTGGAAACTTAATCAGCCAGAAAGCTTGCTAGATTGCACCTTGGACACATGCATTGGCCACAATACCAATGTCTTTATTTCAAAGCTGCATTCACACCAGGAACATTTGAAGACTCGGGGGTGTAATGTTGCACTTTGATTTGGGACGGGAGAAAAATGTAATTTGAACTCAAGACATTGATTTTGGAAAGGAGTGCAGATGCTTTGTTCAATAAGGAGAGATCAACTGGAAATGAATATTGATATTTACAATGAGTTAGACTCCATTAACACATAAAAGCTTCATCCAGTTGTTTGGTTAGATAATGTTGTTTGGTGATGGAGGGAAAGTGTGAATGAAAGGAGCTTTGAAAGCGTGGGAAACAGATGAAGGTTTGACAGATGAGGAAGAGACAATTGGATAGTTTTCTGTGGAATATTAATAATTGTAAACATGAACAATAAATCTTCCTTGTTGAGCACAATTATGTCAGAATTTAGATGTTTTATTTCACTTCCTAACTGCCAATAACCTTGCAAAACTAAAGATCGAGCACTTTTAGCACCTTTTCCACTGGACAAACAGCCCACTGACATCTGCTTTTTTCATTATGGAAAAAGGTTAAAATCAGTATTTATTCCTGTGATTTTAGCTCCAGCTCCTGGGAGTGATGGAAACATGACACCCACATGGACGTGCTAAGTTTGCCCCTATTCCAGCGTGAAGCTACTGCATGCATTGTCATGTCAAATTCAGTCCGTCTTCATCCAAGTTTGAACATCGTTTCGAATTAGTCAACACCAATTTAAAAAAAACACTGATCCATTCTTTCTTTTTTAATACAAAGAATAAAAATAGACCTTCTGTTCACTATAAAGTGCCACATTGCATTTAAGTGCAAATGTTTTTTTATAGGTTAACTTTAAGAGCCTGTGATGATCTTTTAATAATGAAAATCAATGACTCCCAAGTTAGATTCTATCTGTCTATCTTTCAGTTTAAAAAACAGGTTGTCAAAATAAAAGCATATATTAAAAAACGACAATATGCATCCATGTTTGGGCACTGCATTGATGCAGTTGGATTGTTCATCGATACATCGGTCTATTTTGTCTATTGTCAGTTGGTTTTCCTGTCTTTACAAAACCTGGATGAATATATTTGTTGGTTGCTTGTAATTGGACAGTTTGAACCTCAACAAACAAATAGAAAAATGTGTTGAAAGTAATATTTGTGTGTCCAATATCTCAAATATCTGGGGTCTGAATCCTAAAGAATCCACCCAGACAGCAGTAGGGAGGGGCTTTTCCACCGCAGCCTAACAGCAGCAGCTGAACAGAGGAGGCGTCCAACCTCCCACCACGCTTGTTAACAGCCAGCTGCCTGTGTATACTCCTGCAGCGACACACGTGTTTCCCATGATCTCACCTGCTGGCACTGGGGGCTTGGGATCAGGCCCAGTCCTGCCGTCATGCTGCCCACCCCAGAAGCCTCTCTGTTGGGTGGAGTGTACCGCACCTCCTCTCTCCACAATGCAGGAGGTGGTGCAGGGTGAGGAGCCCTGCCCAGGGAAAGGTGATAGCACCCAGGGGTACATTAACGTGTGTATTTTATCACTTTACGAGAGCATAGTGTCGAGTTGTTTTTTTAATCTGAAAGAAGTAATGGAATTCTGCAAAAAGCACAACATAAAAAAGTATACAAGAATTAAATTCCTCTCTTGCTTCACTGCATTAGAAAATAGTTTTCATTAAGATTTCTAACTATATAGTGGAAACCTGTTACTAACTCACACTATCTTTATTTCTGGGCCATTTAACAGAGCTATAATGAACAACTTTATACTAATGCCAGCACAGAATGCAGTGGTGATAAAAAATAGTGGGATTGGGCTTGGAAAACGGTGGCAGGGAGAGATAAATAACTATAAAGAGACGGTTCGAGAGGGTAGGTGAAAACAGGAGGAGGCGTGAAAAAAGATTTTGGTGCTTCAAGGATGTTTGGAGGATTCTGGGGAGGGTTAATAGCTACACAGAGCAGAGAGCGAAGGCATAAAGTCACGGGGGTAGAGGAGGAAAAATAAAACATGGCTCTCTCCTCGACTTACTCATGCTCGCACGTACATACTTTCATCATACACCCAGCAGGCATTTTATAAAGAGCACCTTTTCTCTAAAAGCTGCTCTTTTCCCTCTCTCGCTGGTTGATTACAGTTACAGAAAATCTCTAGGAATCTCTGATATTCTCCCAAGACTCTCTGCTAAACATAGATCATCTGTCAGCGCCTGCAGGAGCTTTGCTTGTAACACTACGAGTTCCTTAAAATATAAAATTGCTCCACTGAAGTTGACCGTTTTATCCAGACCCTTCATTACTATAAGTGGGAGTTGTTGTGAACCCGCCTCCAGCAAAGTAACCCTTTGACTGAGCTTTTATGAAATCTCCAGGCCATCGGTTTAGTTCAATATTGATATAGCAGTAGGCATTGTTAACCTTCACAATTATTCTCTTTGGTTTTGAAGTGCCCTGGGGAACGGCTATTTTCAAAATGCCGGCAATGTTGGGCAGCTATTGTTTAACTAACAACCTATTGATTTATGTCGGCTTCAGTTGCAGGCTATATGGAGGGAGGGGGGGGGGTGTTTTTGTTTTCTCAATTCACAAACACATTATTCAGAGGTGTGTAAGAGCGAACTCCGCTCTGGCTCGAGTCACTTAAACCTCTATTTTGTAAAAGGCTCTTGCATTAGAATTTCGGCTGCATATATTTACATATTTCTGTGGTAATAAGTTGCCTGACTGTTTGTGAGTGAAGGCGTCAGCTCCTTGAATGGTTTTCCTTATTTTCTGTCATGTATATGTTAGATGTTTGTAGTAAACATGGCCCTCTGAGTCATGTGGTAAACATATGTAAAATTAATCCCTGTGAGCAACAGTTTCAGATTTTTAACCACTCTGAACACTGCAACAGTTTCAAATAGTTCACTTCACTGCAGTTTTTGCATTACCTACGAGGCTACATGTAGCCACATGCTAACACCAGTGAAACCTGTAATCTTAGTTGTTAATTTCTCCCCTGCAACGTGTTCAGTGATGTGGTTCTCGGTTTAGAAGCTTCCATTGGTGATTTTCATGCACAAAGAAGAAGTGCTGCTGTCATTTCACTCACACGCACCTGTAGCTACAAACGTAACCCCGATGAGGATTGCTCGACTTGCACTTACACCAAAAACGTTTTCTTGCTTTTGGGTTTAATTCCACACTTTGCACGCTGAATATGGGCAGCAGTGTTTCTCCCGGTCTGTTTTCTCTTTACAATATATATAACTTGCATGGATCGAAAATTCATTATAATAAGGGTCATAATTGACCTTATTTGTAGTTCGAGCTTGACAGGAAAATGCTTTTTGGGCCACAAAAGGACGAGTTGCAATACAACAAGAAAAATGTGGAGCTGTAACCAGTCCTATACTATGTTCATGCAAGTAAAGAGTTGGTGAAAGCATAGATGCAGGAGCACCGGAAACAGTAAGAGCAGATTGGGCTTTTTTGAGAGACTTAAGGAGACAGGCCATACAGCATACATCCTTGGATACAGAGTTTTTTTAAACCCAAAAGTTTAAACCTCAAAATGAGCACAATAGGCTCCTTTTACATTTCGAGTCACTGCTCGCCACTGTAAATGATTGTGTGTTGCAACATCATTGTGGCTGCAGCTGCGAGCTCAGATCTGCCTCTGGACAGTTGTGTTGTTGCCGCCTCTCCCAGAATGCACACACAGGCAGCCTTCAACATGTCTCATATCAATATTTCACAAAGGCTGTAGAGAGAAAAAACACCTCAACCCAGCAAACAGCTGCCTGAGTTCAGATGAAAAAGATTTGGAGAAGGAACAAATGATTGTTTATCAGTGATAAATAAAACTAATCGAAAATAGAGCTACAAGCCTCTGACATTTCGACGCATGGAGCCTGCTGAGCCAATCGAACGGCAGCCAAGGAAAACAATGGCTCATGCTCTCCCCCCTCGAAGGAAATGCCAAACATTACAGTGCTGTATAAATAGAAAGCTCTGACTTTGTAGAGTGAGAGCGCCAGATAGAGGACAGGAACCCCCTCCCATGGGTCACACCGATGGCAAGGTCTCCCACCTCTCCGCTCTCTTTTACTTTATTGCTCCTTTTGTTTTCTCTCTCTGGGTGTGTGATCTATTTTTGAGCATATTTCTCTTGACCTCCCTGAGTTTTTTCCATTCCTTTCGTTTGCTCTTGTATTTTTTTTTAGATCTCTCTCTCTCCCCGACATCCGGTCAGCATGAATAACTGAAAAAGCCGAGTAACACATCACAAACACATCCTGCTTTATTAATGTCGCCATCTACATCTACAGTTGAAGTGGCAAACGGCCTTCCTGGATGTATTACTGTTTGAGGCCGGGTGTTCACACTTTAATCCAAGGTGAATGCTGTACTTAGAGCAGGAAAGCTTGTGTTTAATGGCTTTTGTTCAAGCAGCTTGTTCTCACTGCTCAGTGCGGTTCAGTTTAATCTTACAGTTATGAGACATTTCCGTTTGCATCTGAATAACTGCAGCCGACGTGCATCCAGGCGCACATGGTCCCACAACGTGCAGCATGAGGTGTGGCGCTCAGGCCTTTTGCACCGAGGGCACCGGAGCTGGAATGGAAAATCCACAAAATCCATCTAGAGTTTAAAATATTGAAACGTCAATTTCATTCTGTCATTTCACACAGTTTTTTCTCTCTTCCTCGCACCTCTATTGAGAGAGTGAGGGAGGGAGGGAGACGGAGTCATCCCCAAAACGAGGTTAGTTGCTGCGACTGTGTGTAATGAGGTTACGGATGATTCAGCCGAGACAACTCCAACAAGTCTTTCATCTGTACTATCTTTTGTATCAGCCGTATAAATGTATTTCCCTCGGCTGGCAGGCTGTGCAGACAGTTTGGAAGATTGAGCCCCAGCTGCCGGTGTAGGCAGATTTAGGAAACAGCATGCACAAGAAGTACGCACACATATACAAGGGACACACACATTCGCCACCAAGGCATTCTGTCATTGACTCTTTGTCTTCTTTTATCTCAATCTTATCGCCACAAACACTTGCAGAATCTGTTGCTGCAAGAGGAGGTTTTTCTCTTCCTGAAACATTCTGCTTTTTATCTTCCCAAATCACTGCAGTGAGAAGGAAAAAACGTCCAAACTTTTGTCATTTTCAAGAAGACAAATCCATTTCAGAAGCATTTTTGCTCAGAGATGTGTCTTAATAAGAACAGTTGTCATACGAGCAGTCAGGATTGTTGATGCTTTTGAGACCTTGGTATTGACCTGGTATCTGCCTCCTCCAGAATCAATAACACCAGCTTGGACAGTATTATTTGTTGATACAGTTTGGCAAGCTAGTGATAAAGTCTGACGTTTTATGGATCAGTTAGCTCCTCCAGAGAACTAATACGATGCATTTAAAGACGTCAGCTGTTTTTCCACAATGGGAAAACTTTTCAGGAATATATCTTCAATCTTCATATGGAGGGCTATTGTTTTCCTGACAGTCTTCCCAGGCTAATGTAGGTGTACAGGATGCAATTTCCCACTGAAAAGAACCTCTTTATGGAAGCTGAAAGTGCCGTTTATGTGGTGCGTAGATTGCTTTTTCATACGATGTGGAGTAAATTTGCATATATATAGAAAATACCAGTAAAAGGTAAGCCATTAACTTGGCTCCATGCTCTTGTACACATACACACACATACACAGATGAGAATATAGAAAGACTGAAGCCCAATTGGAGTCAACAGTAAACACCAGCAAGTTTGTTTTCTGCAAGGCAAGACAATAGATTTTTCAAGTTCTGCAGCGCAAAGCGTTTTCACTCAATCATCTTATTTGATGTCGTTTTAGTTCCATCAATACATGTAGGTGAATCATTTTGTTGCAAAATATTAGTTATTGAGGAGTTCTGTGGAGCTTAGTCATAGAAAACAGATCAATGTTGGAGCTCTTGGAGAATATTCAAGGTGAGCTGCCTTTGAAAATGTTGTCAATATTCTTTGTGTGTGAGAGCAAACTTTGTAGTTTTAATAGGGCTCAGCAGCCAAATTGAGGCTTAAGAAAAAAAGTATATTTTAAAGTGCAGGCAGCAGAGCAAGAAGGACAAAGACACACAATCACACATCACATTCTACAAAACGTGATAATATATTCAAGTCTTCTTGCCCTGGTCAGTTTGAACTCCCCTTTGATCACCCAGCCAACTGTGTCTTTTTTTAATAAATTAGGAAAAGACCTAAAGAATCTGTTGGTATCAACCATGTTATGATATCTTGCTCCTCAAATTTTAGCGAGGGAAGAACTAACATGGCCATTTCTCAAAATCATCCAGTGACATCTGACCTCAACATATTGTATCTGAGTAATAATGGATTCTATTGGTACCCACAAGTCTCCCCTTTACAGACATTCACACTCTATAGTAATACCCTACAGTTTGGGGTAAAAAACTTATTCTCATGCAGTGCAAATGTGTTATTTGTATCTGTTGTGTTTGAACATTTCTGCATACTGGGGTCCATAAACAACCTTTGAATAGTATAAACTGGGTATGACTGGAAAGCTAAGACTTTTGTGAATCTAATGAGTCCAATCGTATTCATGTGGGACGTTGTTAGTCCCCATAGGAGGCTTGGGAAGAACAGTATGGGGCGAAACTAGTAGCCTAACCATAGCCAGATAGTTAAAGACTACTTTGCCACAGTATCTGATTTGACTCGTCTGATTTCCTGGGTCAACAGTTCACGATCCTAACCCGATTACAGTTCTGCCTTTGTTGAAAGCTTGAAGTAACTCTGTTCTCCCCCGCTCTTCATCCTCTCCTCCCTCCAGCACGCTCAGCCGCGTCTAAATATCTAATAAGCTGTTCTGCCAACTTCTGATCCCGGGTTTGTTCTCACCTGGGCAAATGCACATGAATAATGGAGGCGGCATGAAGTGAAGCAGGGGCATGGTTGCTACTCTGTGTTGTGTTGAGGCCTGATAAGGCTCCCCACCGCAGCAAAAGAGCCTCAGTGAGCTGATGAGACGGCGTCTGACAGTATTAACTTTATTACCCACAGGCTGCCAAGCTATAACAGGCAGAAGCATTAAGTGGAGGGTGAAAGAGGGGAGGTGTGTTCCACTCACTGTCACAACCCTGTGAAAATCTCATTTCATTCTGCTTTCATGTATAAATGTTTTTAAACCAATTAGCAAGTCTGGCTTGGCCTTGTGCTTGACAAGAATTGATTGTTTATTTCATTTTCAGTGTCTTGCATCAGCAAGTGTCCTTCACACAATGAGAGCCCTCATCAGCACTGCTGACAGCCACACAACGGAGTATTGGAAACAAATACAGCTGCAAGTGTGGGTCACACACTGTTTAAGGACATAGTTTCCATAGCGAGCAAGTTTTTTTTTTCTTACCAGGCTAAATATGTTTACTTTTGCTGTAAAGTTGTCACATTGGGGTCAATGGGGATTGACTCACCTTTGAAGCCTCGTGTGGCTATTCAAAGAACTGCAGTCTCTGACACTTTGGCATTAGCTTAAGTTTTCAGCCCTGCAGGCTTCTGCTTGGCGTTGGATGTTTGCAACCTCACACCCAGCTGCACCCACATGCAGTCATAAGCCTGAGAGTCATGTGGATCTGTAACACTGAGACACACCTGCATCTACATGTGAGTATACAGACAAAACAAACACTGGGCATGTGCAAGAAACAACATAAAACAGCAGCACTGTGCACACATATAACCCAAGTGAACACATTATGCACAATGCACAGACACAGCTAATTTTATACAGAATTGGGCCATAGGGCAGCATTTAAAACCCATTTAATTTAAATGTAGGTAGAATAAAAAGCTTCTGGAGCAAGACAAACAGCGATGGTTTCCTCTGTTTCGACCTTATGTGAACACTTTTAAAAAAGCTTTTTAATGTGTGAGAAATCATATTTAATGTATGTATAATGAGAAAAGTATAACACATATTTGGGCTAAAGGCTAGAATCCGCCATTTATTGGTGCTATAATATCTTCAGTTCTACTAGCAAATAAAGGCAAAAAACAACAACTATAAATCATTAATTTATATACAAGACCTATACTGCATGTATGGTTAACACGGGAAAAAATTAAAAAAAATCATTATTTCCGCACTATATAAATACTTACTAACAATAAATCATATCTACATCTGAACTGACTTCCATCCAATGAGTCAAAAACTGCTCCAACACACCAGTTCACGCCTGTGCCAATGTGATCCATGCAGAGTGTCTCATACTGTTATGTGTTACATAATAATGGCAGTTTCTGTGACATCCATTGAGGCAAAATGAAGTGAACTGAGATAACTTGTCCCCAGAGTCCCGGCCCCTGTTTTCCCCATCACGAGCTTACATTGGTAACCAGGGACTGGGGGAAACTAGCTGGTACAGTGAGTCACAGCTCTGCCTGCTGCTGCTGCTGCTTTTTTTTCATCCTCCACTGATGTGGTGGCAGAAAGCAGGCTGACCTTGAAGTCTGTCAGATATTTGCTAGGCAGTAGAAATAGTGGCTTTTGTTAAAAATCTCTTAAGAATGTGAAAAGTTTCCTCCCTTATTTAGACTCCTGCAGGTAGCTGGAGACGCAATTGTGTAATCAGTTTGCAGTGTTTGCAGATGTGTCGGCGTGGCTTTAAAACACAAATCCTTAATTAATTATAAGGTGTAAGCAGCATAATTCCGTGAGACGTGTCAACATGCAACACATGCTTCAAGCTTTATTTTGAAATTAGTTTCGTTATAGTAGCCGTGTCCGGTGTAGCAGTGAGAGGGTTAAGTTTAAGCCGGCCTGCTCAACTGCACTGAATGTGAAATGGAAACACCGGCTTGGCTGCATTACTGTTTACATTCTATGAATAGGAATCACATGTTTGATGAAACCAGCACGCTCCGAGGGCTGCGGAGAGAGAGAGAGAGAGAAAGAGAGAGGAGGAAAAGATGAGGGGAAAGATTGGGCAAAATGGAAGTGGGAAGAAGAGTGAGAGCAGAGGAGGAAGAGAGGAAAAGATGAAGGGAGACAGCGAGAGTAAAAGGGGCGGCCACAGGAAACCTGACCAGTTCATCAGATGCTGAAGCATTCCTGTTATTCTGTGAACCAGCTGTATTGAGACACATGGCTCCTGTCAAAGACTGCACGGAAATGTAACACAACAAGTTTAATATGCAGCTTGATCCCGCTCATATAATCACATGTACAGTTTGGTGAGTTCTGGTCAGCTGGAGGTTTTCTCTTCTCGGGGGCTGCCCCCCATTTCCTTTTTCCAAAACCATAGCAGTGAATTAACTGCAGCCTCTCGGTGTCTGGCAAAACTCAGCCGTGCCTGGACCCGACATGTGTCTTATGCTTGTGGGTATTTTTAACCCCAATAGCTGAAATGAATTGCCTCCAAAGAAAATGTCAGCATTTAACCCACTGATGTGGCAGAATTCCACTGAATCCATTCAAACAATGTCCCGTTTCTTTCTGGTTTAAACGCTCAGCTGAGGTGATTAGGGTGAATTCCATGTTTAGGGGCAGAGCTTGAGACCAATGATTGCTAACATGGTCACTGATGAAAGTATTCACACAGCAGTGCTGCGTTCGGGTGTTTTTATAAGCCAGTTTAATGTGTGTACCATTGATTCGTACCCGTGCCTCACCTAAATATATGAGTGTTTGATTTACAAACATGGCACAAACAGGCCAGCCATTCTCTGTGCAGAGACGTGTGCTGGCTCCAGGTTTGGCATTTTGTTACCTCATAAAGTAATGAATGAGAGCGCCTTGTTTTAGGAAGACGGAGAGAGAAATCAGTCGGCCATCTTGTCGTACCATGTTTGAACAGTTTTGCTGCTTCATAAAAATTCCCCGCTTCATTTTTCTCTTTTATTCCAGGCAGCTTTTTAATTAGTAATGTGTTACTGTTTCACATGAGCAGGCTGGCAGAGAAAGCCTCTCATTTGTTATTAGCATCTTTAACCTTTTGCCTGTTTGGAGGTATTTGTGGAATGCTCGCTGCATAACAACAGGTCCGCTGCAGACCGAGGTCACAGACTGCTGGCTGGGCCTGTCAGTTGAATAGCATCTGTCTTTGTTCAGCCACGACCACTGTGGAGAATCAGCCTGATGGCAGCTGGCCCCCAGCAGACCCCCAGCAAACAGCTATTGTACTACGTACACCAAAACATTGTGTGTTGTGGCCCTTATGTCTGTTGAATCACCAATGAAGTTCAGCTAAATCTGCCTAATTTCAACGATCTCTGGAATAGTTTGGCTTTTTTGGGAAACACACTTCTGCATTAAGTATGAAGACTGGAAACAGATACAAACAGTAAGTCTGGCTGTATCGTAGGATAACACTTCCAGCTACAATAAAGCTAATTAATAAGCACATTAAATGTCTTTTGTTGTTACTGTCAAGTTGCAAGGAAACAAAGGGAAGGGACCGTGCACAGCCAAAAACAATGTGTTGAAACAAAAGATATAACGTGCTAATTAGTGAGCTTTAGAGGTGCTGGGCTGATGATTTTTAAAAATTTAATTACGGATCCAGACTCTGTGTTTTAGAAGCCGTTTTTATCACAGTCTTTTTTAATTTGTAAGAACTGGTAAATATTAATTCAATCTAAATGAGGCTATCTATCTATCTATCTATCTATCTATCTATCTATCTATCTATCTATCTATCTATCTATCTATCTATCTATCTATCTATGCAGTGTGTGCTTTCCTCAGCTTTCCCTAGAACAATTTAAATAGTTTGACAAATGGATCGTTAAAGTTCTGACTTGTCCTCAGGAATTTTGCACTCATTTGAATTTTTCCATCACCTGCAGTTTATTACAGACGATCTGAATGCTAAATTACCTCACTGCCTATGGCTTCAATTAACTGCCCTTTAAACTGCTTGTTGAAGCTATTTGTTTCACAAGCAGTGTCTCAATTATTTTTCTCATGACGTGACAAGTGGTAGCATTTTCCCATAGCGAGGGTGTTTTTTTTCCTCTGCAGCTTTAACGTCCCACAGGTATACACGATGTGCCAGGGTGTGTTTTGTGAGGCCCCTGTGAAAGGAAGAGTGCCGGCCCCCTGGTGCTGTTGTTTACTGTCATCTGGCTCTCTGAAGCCTTTGAACCACCACTATGGTATTTTCTGCTCCTCTTCCTTTACCTTGATAAGCCCGTGATTGACAGCCTCCAGTGAAATGGATGGATTCCAAGTACACTTAGGGAAGAGAGAGTCGTGGAGGTGCAGGGTTTAGAGGTGGCAGGTACACTGTCAATCTGACAATGAAAAACTGGTGTTTCAGAGTGGATTTTCACAGCGTTGAGATTGAGCCAGTTGCATCTGATGGTGGTTACTGATAGTGGAGTGGTGACCAGGGATCAGAGTTCAACTGCCTGTGGAGACTCGTCTCCCCTCAGAAACAATATAGGTTATTTGTACAGGGAGAAAAATAAGCCTCATATTTACGATGTGGACTTTCCTCTGCTGACATCTTGCTGTAGTAATGTGTCACATTCGGGAGGGGAGGAGGATGGGTCGAACAAACGGCGGACTTTCACTCACAAGATAAGATTTCGTGTCTTATGTGAAAAGAAAAGTAAACATTTCTTTATGTAACTTACGTTTTTTAAATATAACTTCTGTGGCTCACATTTTGTGGCTCAGGTTTTTTTACATAACTGACATTTTTCACATAACTTTGGGTAGTCACGTCACCCTCATAACTGCTTCACTTCTGGCATTTAGCAATAGGAATTTAGGTATTTATTTACTTTTAAAACAGTCTTTTATAACACCCAACCAGGACGTTTTGTAGCCTAAATCCAATGAAACTGCAGCCTTTTACATCTGTGAACCATACATGTATGTTTAATGATGAGTGTGCTATTTTTAGAACGCTCCGCTCAGTACCGCGTCATTTTCACAAACGCTCATATTAGTTTCATGACGGGTATTCTGTTGTTTAGGTTGAAGCTCTTGTTGCCGTGTGTGTGTGTCAGTGTGTTATTCAGGTTATGGACCCACATGTGGATGTGGATTCGGATGCATGTGCCTTGTTAATACCCGTATAATCCACCTTGCACTGAAGCACAGCCTTTCCTGGAAGTCATCTTTTATTCTGTGTTCCACCCGGGGAACAGGTCTCCATGATAGATGTGTAACATCTGGCTCCGGCTGCTCCTCAGCATGTCCTTTGTATCTTTGAAGTGAAATGTTTTCAGTAAAGAAAGTAGGATTTATTACCTGTGTTCAGTCAGTATCAACACATTATGTGCTCCATATTGTGAACTTTGCGAGGCTTGAAAGGAAGAAATGTTTTTGTGTTTTGATTTTTCCAGATTGATTACATTACAGGTTATTTTGCCAGTGGAGGAAACGAGCCTTTGAGGTTGTAAGTAATGATACAATTCATCACTGGCAAATATAAAAAACACATAGAAAAGGGAAGTTTTTCAGTAAATTTTATCCAACACTTTGACACATAAAGTATGGATTTCAGATGGAGAAAAATAGGATTTCAGTGCAAACAGGGTCACCAACATTATTAAAACGGGACTGTTAGAACTGGAGCTTTTGTGCTCTCGACAATGCTCTTTTAAAATTAAATATAACTGCTGCAGTGGGAGTGCACTTGTGTCTTTGGTTCAGAGGTCTAGCTGTAGTGATTTGTTTCAACTCTTTCTCCTTCATTCCAACATCATCAAGTGTCCATTTAGTCCCGTTTTGGCTCTGCAGCTGTGCGACTACAATTCAGGGGGGAGCAATTCAGTTTTTACAAGTGGATTGTTTATACAAGGATAATCATCTTTGTTCCACAAATGCCTTTTCTCCAAAACTGGTGCATGCGTCAACAAAGTGAATTCATACACATGGAGGAGAGAGCACCCATGGGACTGTGTGACTGCGCTTTTAAATAAACAGCCTCTTTTATTGTTTTGATGTTTGCAAGATTACGAAATGACAGAGACTGTGACATCAGTGTTTTCTATTTCTGAGGCATTCCCCGAGGTCTTGTCTCATAAACTGGTGGAAGAATCCGTTACTGCTGCCACACTTATTGGATCTAATTTACGCATAGAAACCTTTGCACATGTAGAGATACAAATGCAGCGATGGCAGCCATTCGTTCATGTCCTTTAAACTTTTGACCTCCACAGTAGCAAGATGTACTTCACTGCCATTGTGTTAAAGACCTGGCCAGGCGTCACAAGCGTAATTACATGCTGTGCTTCTGCACAAAGCTCACACAGGTCCCCGACACAAACAACAACATCAGTTTGCTACTTTTAGTGAGTCGGATTTGAATGTATTACTGTCTAAGTCATTAAAGCCACTGGCTGAAATGGCTTTGTGCCTGTGGACCTGTTAAAAGGATATCAGGAGCAAAAGTATAAAGCACAAACAGCACAGGCAGTCTAAGAGTGTGTGTGTGTGTGTGCGCGCGCAAAGAAAATTATTTATCTAGTTCTGCCTCTTCAGACTGCCTGATGAGTCATCAGTGATGTCCCTGTTTTTTTTTTTTCTTTCATCCTCTTTGCAAAAAAGCTTTGAGTGAGACCTAAAATCATGCTACATTAATCAGCACAACAATAAATCAGAGAGTGCCTCACAGCTTCAGGTCTGTTTTTTGTGCATCTGTGTGTGTGTGTGTATGCTCGTAATGTGTGTGTGTGTATGATGAAGTTACACCAGTGGTGGGTCAAGTTTGAGTTTCACCATCAATATGCACAACAGTGTTTCCATGGGTAACAAGCAATCAATTATCTGAATCTGAATAATCTCAATTGTCCATTTCTTTAATTCAAACATGATTGTTGTTGTTGTGCGACGCCTTTGTTTCTCTCCCTGCAAAGCTTGACCCAGAAAGCCTCATTTTAGAAATTTAGGGGAGCTCTAAAATGAACAGTGTGGGTTTCAGATCACTACAGCTGACTATCCCTGAACATTGACCACACAGGGTCCTAAAATATACTAAGAACCTGTTCACACCGAGTATTAACATGCGGCATCGGTTACCTGATCACAATCCTGGGTACACATTGGCCTGTCGTGCTGTTTCTCGCTGTAGAGATTCGGTATACTTAAGCAAAGCTGCACTTTGCTGAACATGATTTGATTTTTGTCTGAACCAAGTGAGAGGCGTGTTTCTGACGGTCCACCTCCTTTTTTTTATTTATCACACAAATAACATATGTGACATATTTTCCATCTTGCTGGCTCTGCTGGTTCACATTGATCACGCCTCGGTCCTGCCAATTTAGCGCCACTTTTACTACCTCCAATGGTGGTACAGAACGGGGATCACTTGGTCCCCCCAGTACACCTCTGGGACGTTCAGACTGAAGACGAAACGTCACAGATGTGTAAACAGCACGGCTTGAACCGGCAGTCAGAGAGGGGCTAATGTATACGTGAATGTGTTCTGGGCCACATTGAAGGATCGCCTCCTTAACTGACGCCCTCCACGTAAGCAGCCGTCGTCAAATTGCGTCAGCTGGCTCGTCCACAATGTCTTTAAATATGAAAAGCCCACAGAGAAATGTTATGATTGCATCAAACATCATGGTCCCAATTTAGCATCAATTTCCAGCAGACTAGGATCAGGAAGTGCATCGCTGCCTCCTGCCAGTTAAAAATAACGTAAATTATCTATGTGTTTATTCGCATATTAAGCTGGGAAGTGAGATCCGATCCCAAGTGGGCACTCGAGACCTATGGAGAGACTCTCTCTGCTGCCAGGTGTGAACTGACGCACTCAGAGCTGTCCACTTGTGAGCGGATCAGTCCGGACGTATGCTAATCCCCGTCCTGAACAGGACCTGGGCTTCCACCTAGTTTTGTTCTTTAAGCACCAGCCCAGGTTGTTCTCCTCCAGATGGGACACTTTCACTTTACAAGAATGGCAGATGAAGAGAGGCAACGAGACAGAAAGAGTTTGTGCTTGTAAATGTGCGGCTCTGGCTGCCTGTGTGTCGAGTGTGTGTGTGTGTGCCTGTCTGTCTGCAGGAGAACCACCTTCACCATGAAGCTCGCGTTTCAGCCCCCAAGTGGCTCCTATCATAGCTGCCACCGTCTCCCCAGAGTGACACAGCTAAAGCGTAATGGGCCTGGTGATGGTGTGTTAAAGCTCGGCGTTAATTATAACACCATGCTCCGCTGAGCACAGTCACATTAACATCAGCATTAGCAGCACTGCTGAGCTCTGTCCTGGAGAATAGAGTGAGACTGCTGATTCAGTCAACATTTGTACAAATCCAGTATCAGGGTCATGGACTCGTCTCTATTGATATGATGAGGGTTATTAATCCATTTTGGTCCTGTGTATATATCTAATTGGTTTAGTTGTTATGATGTTGCTTTTTTGACAGAATGTGAGTGAGTGCTGTGATGACACGGCTTTATTCTGAGAGTAAGAGGGATCTTTCTTTGTTTTATTTGTCATATGCTGATGAACAGAAAGGCAGCTTTGACTAAAGCATATTCTGAAGAGCAATAACAAAAGTATTGATTGACTTGAATTTTCTCCCTGGTGACCCTTCACGGTGCTGTAATGAAAGACATTGATCTTTGCTGCATTTTGATGCTGATACTTTTTTTACTTAAGTAAGTTTTGAATGCAGGACTTTAACAGTGCTGTATTAGTAGTTTTACTTTAATAAAGCGTCTGAATACTTCTCCCACTGTCTGGTTCCAGGGTGAAGTTCACATGGGTGCACAATGACCCGATGATCTTGATTCAATGTGTATCCTGAGAGGCTTAATGAATGTGTGCTTTGTTTCCTGCTGTTGACATATTTTACCAGTGAACCAGCAGTCATATGGAGCTGACCTGCTGCTCAACCTCGGACCATTGTGCGTTCTGTTTTGTCTAGTACATGTCCGCACCAAAAAACTGCCATAATGGTATTATTATTCTCATTTATTAGTTCAATCCTATAACAAACTTCTGTCCAGATTATCACTGCTACATATTCTTTACATTCAGAATTTTAACCTTTTAAATGCCAGTTTGTTGAAAAACATTGCAAAAAGCTAGATTTTTTTTTCCATGTCGGTGATCAGCAGCTACATTGATTTTGATGCATTTTTTGTGCTGTGTCAGAATTTGAAAATACTCCCTCTATTGCCTCAGCAGACTAAAAGTATTATTGATTATTAAATGCCACTGTTAAACATTTCACAAAAATTGTGAATTATTGACTTTAAACTAAGGGGATTTTGTACTTTTTTCACAGTCTTTGATGCATCTATGATAAGCAATAATAATCTTTAAAACAAGGAAACTAGCATGTATTTGGAGCATGAGACTTGAGAAAAACCTCTGTATGGTGGTAAAAGGGAAGAAATACAATCTTGAGAAATACAAAATGATTTTTAACCCTCACTCCTCAGTGAACTGCCTGCTTGGCGGAAATCTCAGGGCATTTTCCAGTTAAGTATCCAGTTTTCATTATGGATCTCCCATGATTTTTAGGAGTCTTTTGACACCAATATAGGCAAATAAAAATAGCATGAATTTCGTTAGAAAGACAGAATATCCAACAAGGAAAACTGGATGGATGGATGGATGGATGGATGGATGGATGGATGGATGGATGGAATTTATTTTTTGAAAAACGTATCACAAAAGTACAACTGAAAAAATGTCCGTAAGGATCCATAAGGGTTAAAAACTATTACTGCTGCTACTAGTAGCAATAAGTACAATTTTATATTTTTAATATAAAACATAATCTATCCAGTAAAAAATGGCTGCAGGTTAAACCAAATAACACTGACAGGCTAATGGCTGCATAAAGTGTAAAGGCTAAAGTTTATGTGCAGGATTCTATCGTAGCTGTAACCTGAGTGGACGGCTGAGAGGCCGGTGGCCTTGCTTGTCATCCAAAGGTCTCAAAGGTTGTCCTTGCCTCCCTTCATCACCTCCCCCCCTACATCCTGTTCCTCTGGTTATTTCCATTCGTCTGCTCTGGTTATCAACTATCTGATACAGTGGAGATAAATTCGACCTATTGTTGGCGTGATGAAGCAGAACCTCATGCTTGCTCGCTCTGTGGCAGCTCGCCTCTGAACTCTCTCTCTCTTTATCCCTTCAGCAGCCAGCCTGTGCGATAACAACCACATAAAACATCTGATAATAGCAGTCAAGGTGAATATTGGAAGGATATTATGTGCACATGTACGCACAGCTCTCTCTCTCATACACAAACACCTAAACATCTACTCATACGCACAATGCCCACTGCCTTTTATCAGGGTAATATCTGCATGATTGGCTGCAAGTGTTTTTTGTTTCCTTTCCAGATAATGAACTTCGTAAAGAAGTCGCTGCATGCACGCAGCTCCTTTCTTCAGCTGAGTGCTTTTCCCAGGCACTTAGCTGCTGCTCAAATCATGTTTGCTTTGAACACAGCTCAGTGTCGGGGCATGGTTTGTGGTGCAGCAGGAAGGAGGAGACTTTTGTTAGTGCAAATGAGTTTCAGCGTCTGAGCTCTGTTTCTGTCTTTATATAGTCCTGTCTTCAGCTTGTACGCTGCTGGCCCCACAGATTATGGGAAGTGAATTCACACTACCAAGATAGAGTCGCGTCACAGCACAACAGAGGTGTTACAAATGGGCTGCGGACTCAGTGTGTCTTATTATGAGCAATTACACAGATTTAATAGGAGGACAATGACACACGTCCGCATGATGTTTTGGTAACAAGTTTTAAAATGTTATTATCCGTCTGGAGTCAGGCTTAACTGATTTAGGTCATAGCTCCAACATGTGGCAGCTGCAAAATGCACAATACACGTTGTTAGTAGAGCTGCAACAATTGGTAAACCAATCCATTAGTCGACTGACAGAAAATGAATGGACACATTTTATACTCGACTTCTTTTTTCAGTTGTTTTTCAAGTACAAGTGGCAGATGTTGTCATGTTTTATCCTAGGATTTGCTGCTATTCTTTGGGATATGAGAGACAAAAAAAAACAGTATGCCTTTCAAGTCTTTAAAAATCTCAATCTTTTGCATTTCTTTCAAAATTTAAAGTCAGAGTAAACAGAAATTGTCTGTTTCAACAGAAATCTGTCCCTATGACTTTTGACACGCCCCAAAAATCCTAAACACAGAAATGGAGAAAAATATTTTATGGTCTCCAAAATTCAGCCCTCCTTTGTTACATGTTTTCAGCTTTTATTTTGTAACTCGTGAAATGTGTTTTCATGCAAATCTCTGATTTAAGCCTGACTTTAATTGTTTACCTAAATCGGGAAAGTTATCTTTAGATAAGGATAAACTGAGCGCAATCTTTTGGGCTTTCAAAATAATCTTTTCCTTTGTTGGTCATAGGAGTGTCTGCACTGATAAAGAGCCAAACAGGCCAAAACACTGGGATGTTGAACAAAAACAAAATGCTGGACTGTGACTGTGTAAAGTTGCTGTACTTTGAGTATGACGTGTTGAGCCTGGAATCCAACTGGAAACCTTGATAAACTGACTAATAAGCACCCGTTGTGGACATTTCAGTCCCAGCACTTCCTCACTTTGACTTTGTACTTTTAAACCTTGGAGAAAGTCTCTTTAGACTGTTTCAATAAGTTGGTGTCCTTTCTGCCCGCTGCCCTTTTCTTGATAACACGTTTTCACCTGAGTGAGTTAAAAGTTATTTTTAGTGTCTGAACATAGTCATTTTCTGTACACAGTGACTAAAGCTTCAAAGAGCTCACTCACTGGAGTTGTCCTAAAGGTGAAAAGTACTTTTTGATTAGTCATAACCGGTAAAACCCAGTCATCAGTAAATCCTGCATGACTGGCGCGCGGGGAGACGAGGGCGGTCTTTCAGGAACAACCTCAACTAATGAAATTGTCACTGTCAGCTATCTGGGGTCGTCCAGTTTAATGCTGTAGTTTCACGGTGCTCGCTTTGTTTCTTTAAAGGAATAGAGAGACAGTGCGAGCTGTGCCACTGAATCAGTGAGTGTGTGGGTGGGTGGGATGGGGGTTATTGGCGATTTCTCATGTCGGTGGTTTTAAGGCCACCCGGGGGAGACAGCTTGATATGCAGGCTACAAGGTGCTGAGATTTGGAGGGCTTGGAGAAAGAGGTGGAGGATCTGAAATCAATCTTCTTGTTAAGCTCAGGCCCTGTTTTCACTGACCCACATGAAATTGTTGTTGGGATCATGGTTTGAAAGTTGAAATGTCCTTGGAGTTAAATATTTATTGCTCGATAAGTCGAGCTGATCTCACCACAGATACCATAAAAACAGAGATAGTCAGTGGTGAGCTGCAGATCTTTTTAGATTTTTATGTATTTTTGATGCCTACCTGTCATCATGTTTTATGATGTCATCACCCATTAAAAAACCCTCAACTTACAAGTGTTGTTTAACAGTATAAGAGCAAGTTTATTGTATAAATGTAAGGGATGCTGTCATATTTCTGCAAAACAAACCATTGGCCTTTTAATAAAGTCAGGCAATAATTAGCATTTTCCATTAATTTTCCATAATATATGCTGCACACAGCAGGGGTCCACAAACAGTGTAAATGAAAGTAGTTGGTTACTTGGCTGATAAGTTGGATGTGCAGCCTGTGGCCTGCAGCTCTACATCTAACTGCTCACTGTGGCTGCTCCTAATTTTTCATCACTTTCTGCAGTATTTCAAACTAATCTGCTGTCAGAAAATGCAGAAAATGTCTTTTTTCAGATGTATTTGTGCGATTGCCATCGGTGTCAATCTAAATGAGAAACACTTTGCATTTCCTGTGACTGCTTCACAACAAACATCGACTCGTGTTTTACCAGTTAAATGCTTTTAATGTGAAGCTGCTGCAGTAGGAAATGTTTTCATCAGCAGTAACTACAAATGTTGATTTAGAATACAAAGTTTCGACTATTTGGTCCAGCCCTAGGAAGACTTTCACACTGAGCTGAAATGAATCAAGTGTACATAAATTAGGTAAATAAAATATTTGATTTCTCTCCGCCAGGGAGGGCACAGGGTCCCGTTATTTACCTCAGTAATGGTAGTGGAAACAGCGCAGATAGAAGTAAAATTTATGAGGATGAATAAGGATTTGAAAGATGAAAGGTCTGTCAGTTCAGCAGAAATAGAGAGGTCCTGTGTTTTACAAGCTCCCCTTTCTCTTCTGTCTTCTTCTGCTACTGAGCATCTGTCTCTCCTGTCTCTCTCTCCACTCTTCCCTTCACTCCATTGATTTTTACTTCTTCCCCAGCTTTCAGTTAACCTTTACCTTTTTCCTCCCTGTTCGTGCAGCCATTCCTCTTCCTCTGATACAGCTCCGCAGGAGGAATCGCTTGTTACAGGCTGCAACATGGAAGTTCAGCACTGAGTTGTGTGAGCTGTGCTGCTGATATATAAAAGTGCAAGAATATGTGTGCGTTTGTGATGTTTCTGCTGAGTCTGCACGGGCGTATCCAGCTTACCTGGAGCCAGTATCTCATGACTGATTCAGTTCAAATCAGAAATGTGTGAATTGGCAGATAGATGAGTTGTGTACATTTTCTTCTGCTGTATTCAATAAAAACAAAAAATAAAAGTGCATGAACTGTTTTAGAGGTCTATGTAATGTGACTGGAAATCCTAATTTATTCTTCTGCTTGCAGGTGATTGGCCAGCTTCCGTGGGATTTGATGTCACCTCTAGATTGGTTCAACTGAAGATGGAAACACTGGAGTCTGAGCTGACCTGCCCGATCTGCCTGGAGTTGTTTGAAGACCCCCTTCTCTTGCCCTGTGCCCACAGCCTGTGCTTTAACTGCGCCCACCGCATCCTGGTGTCTCACTGTTCCACCAGCAAGCCCCTCGAGTCCATATCGGCCTTTCAGTGCCCCACTTGTCGTTACGTCATCACGCTGAATCACCGCGGCCTGGAGGGCCTTAAGCGCAATGTGACGCTGCAGAACATCATTGACCGCTTTCAAAAGGCCTCCCTTAGCGGCCCTAATTCCCCCACTGAGAGCCGGCGCCTGCAGCCGCAGCGGCCCTACACCGCCACCATTAGCGGTACAATAGCTGGAACAATTGGCGGCGGTGGTGGTGGTGGCACAAGTGGAAGCAGCGCCCGCGGCAGCCCGGCCACTTCCAGCCACTCCCACCCGCACGCCAACCACACCAATCACGCCAACCACACCAACGCCAACCACAGCCCGGCTGTTGTTGCGAAAATGGATCCGCGCATCAGCTGCCAGTTCTGTGAGCAGGATCCGCCGCGTGAGGCCGTCAAGACGTGTGTCACGTGCGAGGTGTCGTACTGCGACCGATGCCTCCGCGCGACACACCCCAACAAGAAGCCGTTCACCAGCCACCGCCTGGTGGAGCCGGTGCCAGACACTCACATCCGCGGCCTGACCTGCCTGGAGCACGAGAACGAGAAGGTCAACATGTACTGCTTGGTGGACGACCAGCTCATCTGCGCCCTCTGCAAGCTGGTGGGGCGCCACCGAGAGCACCAGGTGTCCTCGCTGACTGAGCGCTTTGATAAGCTCAAGGTACGTCCCCTGTGTTCAGGTTACAAAGCATGCAATAATGCCATGTCAGCAACTATTTCTGGGCACTGCTCCTTTTTTCTGTTGTTTGACTCGTGTGTCACTGAAGCAAGGTAAGTGACCATCTGGAACAAGACCTGATTGAAAAAGACTGAAGATTTACTGTTGAGCTGCGAAGCTTATTCCCATCCTCACACAGACGTTCTCATTTATAGCCTGCAACATTCAGTATGATATCTTTGTTTGCAGTTTGCCGAACAGCAAAATCTTTAATCCATCCATTCCTACCTTGGGGATGTTCATTCTGTGCATTTCTGTTGACTGTGAACTTTCAGCGCTGCCACAATTGCATCACACACACTCACACCAGCTTTTGTTCAGCAAGAAGGACAGAAAGACAGATGGCAAACAGAAAGAGGGAGAGAAACAATTGGGATGGTGTGCTGGTGAGAAGGGCAGAGAGAGACGGAGAGCAATAGGGAGGCCGTCATTATAATAGTCGATGAGCTGGCATTCCCTGTGGTCACTGAGCTTTCAGAGGCTCTGCGTAAAGTCCAGGACTGCTGAATCAGGGTGAAAAACAACAGAGAGGGGCACGAGCTGGAGCTAATTCCACCACTAAAGACCCAAAGCAGCCGGCCACATCAGCTGGCCTTAAAACTTTTACCACAAGTGCGTCTGTCTTTGGTGTGTCTACACGCCTCTTTATGCTGGTTTTTCAAAATAAAACATTATGTCAGAAGCTTGCAGTGTAGCTGATTTTACACAAGCATAAGTAAAAAATTATTGAGTATTTGAGCTGGTTAATCATTTTGGGATCGCTTCTGTGAGAAATATTCAACTCTCACAGCACCATATAGGAATGTGTGTTCATCCATTGTATACTGACAGAGAAGAGCTCAGTTACTGGACTCTGCTGATGGCCCTAAAATGCTTACCCTGCGAATGAGCCGCTTACTGCCACTAAATAAACTATTTCCAGAGCTAGAGCGGCACATGAGAGCGCAGACCTCTGCCAAGGCCAATGATGTGTTCACATGACTCTAAGCTGATCCCGTTTCCCTGAGTTTGGAAGTAGTTTTCCAATTTAAGTGTATTTACCAAGTCACAAAAACGTTACAAAAAATGTTTATTTTATTGTTCAGAAAGTTTAAACAACACCTTGATAGCTTTTTGCCAACATCATTACAGGGTGGTTGTACTGGCAGCATATAAGACTCATATTTAAGTTTCAGACTGTCCTCCACCGCGATCCTGCTGACGTGGTAGTAATTAACTTTACGAGCCACTTCTCACAAACGCTCATGAGTCGTTATGGGTGGTATTGACGGTCTGTTCTGTCGTTTGGGTTGGAGATCTTGTTGTTCAGTTGTTGTTCTGACTTGTGGTAGTGTTGATGTTCATTTCCTGAGGCGGGAACTCATTTGTCCGATTAATATGACACCACATGAATGCAGCACAAATATCCTATCTTGCACTACTCACAAGAGTGAAAAAAATATTTGTGTATCTGCCCTGTGAATCTGATCCACTTCAAAATTTGATCGTTTCTTCCCCGTCCCACAATACTCCCTTCTAGTAGTACAACAAAAACAAAAAGCAGTAGAATCATAATCTGGGCACATAGATTGTGATATTCAGATGTTGCCCGGACGTGAATTTCAACCAGCGTCTGGTATTTGCCCTGTAGTCTGGTGGAGATAACTTTACTGTTAAAGTTACGGCTGCACTGTGTAAAAAAAGCACTACATAGGCTACTTGATATAGTGTTTTACAGATTATCTACTTTTTAAAAAGTGATTTTCCTCATTGAAGGCATGATCCGCTGTACTTAACTATAAGTCTCCAAAGTCGTCTAGATTAAGGAAATTCCATTTATGTTTTCTGTCCCCGGGGTTTGTTGCCATAGCATCAAGGGAATAACAGTTTGTAGCACACAGAGACGAAA
Source organism: Serranus cabrilla (assembly GCA_903364295.1). Classification (NCBI taxonomy): domain Eukaryota; kingdom Metazoa; phylum Chordata; class Actinopteri; order Perciformes; family Serranidae; genus Serranus; species Serranus cabrilla. The sequence goes on along the minus strand of CAFUXE010000001.1, from coordinate 269,392 downwards.
CACACACCTGAGTAAGCACTTCATTGGTTGTTTCCTTTGCAGAAAGATGCGTGTTTGTTCTTTTTCACTTAGAAAGTACATTTTAATGGTTTCACATTTAGGCTTTTTGTCACTCAGGCTGCATCACTAAAGTGTGGGGGTGAGGATATGTTCCCAGAGACGTTGTTAACATCGCATGTACAACAAAAATCCATCTGGTCGTGTGATTCAGTGAAAAATGCAACCCCACACTCTGTATTATTGATGGTCTACGCTATCAAAACTTTGGCTCTCGCTTTCAGTTTTGCACCAACATGTCAGCAAAATTCCACCTGCTCAGCACCTCTCGACAACTTAACCCACTGGAGTTTATTTCACCAGCTTTCTCCCTTATTATTTTACACCCCCCTCCTTTCTGCCACCGCTTTCTCTGCAGACTGTGGGAGAGTTTACTGTAAGTAGCTAGCTAGCTCTCCCCCCTCCTTTCCTCTCCACTTGGCTGTGGTTCTTTTGAACGTTCCCCAGCCAAGGCTTTGAACTTGCTTGACTTTGAAATCCCCAATCTACCCCAAATCTGGGAGGAGACCAGCCCCAGTCCGAGCTCCAGCTCAGCTCACCAGTGGCAGTGGCAGCTAACTTATAATCTTCTTCTCACTCGTGGCAGTGCAGAGGAGAGGAAGTCCTATTTGTGCATGGCTAATCATGGAAGATGTAGGTCAAAAAGGGGTGTGTGTCTTCTCCTGAATTCTCCTTTTTCCTCTGTCTTTTTTAGACAAATATTCATTGAAGCACTGTTGGCTGTGTTTGCAGTCATATGTAACTGAGGCTGTTAGTGACTCGTGTCCTGCCGTGCCCCAATCAGCTCCTCTAATTGGCCACTTGTCAATTCCACTAAATAATTGCAGTCGGTCGCCTCAGTTTGACCCCTGCCTCCCTCCATTTGATCTTTGACCTCTGGATTACCCTTCGCATCACTTCCTGTGTCTGCTGTGTACGCTGGGAGCTACTCTGTCACTAAATGATTCCCCACACATTAAGGGAAAGGTAAGCTTCCCTCGGGCGAGGTGGGTGGATATTTCAGGAGAGAAAACGCCAACAAGTGCCAGCGCTGTAAAAGACAGAATGTGCCACAGCTGAAACTGCAGGGAAGTGAGTTAATTCCCCAGGCAGCTGCGAAGCAGAGCTCTTTGCTCAGATGCAACGACATTCGTGTCTTATAATTGGCAGACCTTGGTAATAGTGTTTTACTTTGATATTCTTAAAAGACTGCAGCTTAAAGGCACAACACTTTAGATTTTTTTTATTTGTTTTCAGATTCACTGAAACCACTTCCAGCTAAGATACATTCTGTTGTAGCGATGAATGTCTCATCACCTGCTGCTTTGGAAGTCTATGCGGCTCATTAGAGTGTAATTTTGCGGCAGCCTAACATCCCCTATCAGGGGAGGGGTAGACGAAATTAAGAAGCTGAAGTGTGTTTTATGCTCTCAGCACGGGATTTTAGTCTTACATGTGGGCTGTAACATTGGAAGGCCAACATCTTCTATCCAGATATAGGTTATTGCATAGCTTGATAGTTAGCATGTTTTAGTAGTCTATATGAAATAACTGCATGGTGCAATGATGAGAACACATAGTGTTAAAATGGGGAACATATTGCAGATACAGAACATGCATGATACAGAACACAACCAGTTCATTTGCATTTATTAATGCAACAATGCAAAGCAGAGGATTTGCAACAGTACTGAAAACATTACTAGCCTGGTAAAGCAGTGAGAAAAGTGCACATAGTTTCTGTCTTAAAGAATTAAGAGTGTAGCAAGGACAAGAAGTCCAATTTCCAAACCAGAAGATTGTAACTGAGATGTTTGTTCCCATTCAGAAGAAGTAATTTTGTGTTTCCATTTACGTTGGCATCTGTGTGTTAAAGGGCTTTTAGGAAGCACTTTTATTCCTGCCAAGAGCCAGATGAGAAGATTGCTCTGATGCCTGAACGGAGAGAGTTAGCTGGAGCCAGTAGCATGTTAGCTTAGCTTAGCATTTAGACTTTTTTTCTTGGCTGGAAGCAGTTAGCAGACAGTGGCACCAGAAAGTTGATGCTCCCGGCCAAAAAAATAGTCCTGCACAATAACCAAAATTCAGTTTGTGTTCAGATGAAACGCATTAGATAAAAAGTGTTAAAGTGTGTGTTAATCAGTGAGCTTTGAAGGTACTGGTAGGCAGATTTTGTGTCTTATGCTACACTAAGCTAATCTGCTGCAGGCTCTGCTGCAACTCTAGTCAAGAAAGAGTGTTTATAAAATGTTAAAATATTCTATTATTAATAAACTACTAGAGATGGGAAAGAATGGACATTTTTTTATCTATTATTATTATTATTTTATTTTTATTTTTTTAAGTAAGTGTTGCATTGATTTTTATAGATTTTTTTTTTAGACATTTTCCTTAAATTTTCCTTAATTTATTTTTCAGTATTCAGTGCTTTCCCTCCATCTGCTCTATCCTAAGGCAGTATAGTCTGTATATAGCTCCCCAGCACCTAAAGAGCACACAGTAGTCTTTGGAGGATTGATTAAAGAGAGACATGTGAATGAAAGTGGTAAGGGAGAAGCTGAAAGAAGAAAGAGACAGCGAGATGAGGAAGGAACTGGACAAAGACTAAAGGAGACGGAGAAACGATGATAAATGGATCACATCACAAGGATAAGAAGTCTTTCTCTTCTCTTCTCCATTACTGGCAGTTAATTTACCGACTCTGAGGCTCTTGAGGGTTTGAAGTGTGTGTGCTTTAGCATCGAGTGCTAATGAGCTGACATGGCAGCAAAGCCTATAGCGGGGCTGCTGACATTTGTGACACTCAGAGCTGCACTTGAAATAAGCAGCAGATAAACTTAAAGACTCTGGAAGTCTCAGTGGCTTCGCATGTGCTCTCACCCTACAGCAGTGGGATTTGTCGGCGCATGTGTGTGCGTCTGCAAGGTCTTGACAGGTCTCACGCATACTTGTACCAGATGATATTCTGTGATGTACATGAGAAGAATGAAGAAATATGCAAAACATTTCCAAGCGATTATTGGATTAATTCCTGTTTTGGAAGTCCTATCATCCTGACACCCCCCTTCCCCTCTCCTCTCCTCT
>CAFUXE010000001.1:252286-266192 GCA_903364295.1 Serranus cabrilla | reverse complement strand
CCTCACCCTTCATATCTTCTACTTTTTCCCCATCTAAGCTCCTTAAGGCACTGTCTAACTCTTTTTCTGTGCGATGTGTGCATCATGCCTGTGCTGACTCCACTCCCGCTGTATTTACACCCATTTGCTTTGCTAAATCCAGAGGCGAGCTTGTGTATGTGTGCATGAGCATACACGTACAAATTCATGTGCATTAAATCACATCCACGCTCAGATGTACTTTCTGTCGGTTCACACACACATGCAGATACAGGCAAATATGCAAAATAGAGTTCAGCTCACCTAATCTGATTGTATGCACTGACAGTTGTGATTTCGGGAGGAAATTAAAAGGCTGCAATGTCAAGTACTCAGCCAATTCCTCATGCACACTCTTCCTTTCTTCCTCATGCACACACACTCTGCTGCTCTCCTATCACTATATTTCTTCACTTTCTCTGGTTTGCATGCAGCCACATAAACATCATCCTTCCCACCTGCTTCCTGTCACTCCTTCCTCTCCCTCTCTTCTTTATTTGGCCCCTGGCCAGTCTGCCTTGTTTTAGGTAACACCACTCCTCTCCCCCCCGCAGTCGCCCACAAACCCACATACACCGCTGCTGCAGCAGCATATCGCCGGTGAGAGGGAGACTCACAGCCCTCCAGTGTGTTTGTGTGTAGGAGGGGTATATGATTGCCTACAAATATATGTGTGCCCGTGTGTGGTATTTACAGGTGTGTGTGCATGTGTGTGGAAGCAGACGCTATTAGCTCTGACATGTGTGGAGTGATTGGGAGCTGAGTGTGAGGTGCCAGGGGAAATCATGGCTCTATCTGGAGAACAGTGTGAGATGGAGCACACTTAGTCATGCTGACGGAACCACCAAGGATGTAGTAGAAAGCTTTTAGTGTCTGTGTGCGCCACTCCTGCGCCTACACGCTTTAACACGCCCGTGTGCACGTATGCGTGTCCGTGCACGAGCGAGCGCCTATACTTCACTACTGTCAATGCATCATGCATGTGTTGTGAAAATATGTCACGCCAGCCCATCATAAAATTTAGTGGGTCATGAAGAAGAAAAAAAAACCTTATCAAATCACTCCCAGGCACTGCATTATGTATATGCACAATTTATGCAGAAAGAAAGTGGAAAGCTTTTAAGAGCTTTGGTGTCAGCAGTGATACAATGCAATGCAGAGAGAGGGATATAACTGACATTACTCATCTCTGAGTTTTGTGTGTATGTTTGAGAGTGATGTACAAATTTATCCATTCCCATTTATCCATTATCCATTGAGGCCTCCCCTCACTTTTCTTCCATGAAAAGAGCGGCGGGTTCACTTGTGTAGCTGGATCGTTGTTGTATTCAGCTCAGGCAGTTATTCAGTGATTCACTGCTATAGGATAGATCAGCTATAGTGCACTCTAAGGACACTGCTAAGGCAGATCAGGGCTGTTCATCAGGTTCACGATCAGTTCAAACTTTCAATTTTCTTGAACTTATGCTTAATAATTCACTCACTAAAAAAACGTTTATTTTAAATAACTTGTTTATTTAAAAGTCTGTGATTTGTCTGCCAGCCTTAAAGGGATCTGAGCTCTGATAGAGTGGGGTCACAGTGTGTCAGTGTAATACCAATGTACAGCTGTGGCTGCAGAAAAAGGTATTTCAGCCACCTTAAAAAATGTAAAACCTAAAACAAATTACATTAAATCAATGTAATTTTAAGTATATGCAGTGTTTGGAACATTTCCACTGCTTTATGTTGCCATCAGAGAGCCCTGTTTAGGTCTGAAGCTGTTTGATGCACTCGTCAAAGCCACCAGACTCCATTGAAAAAAACAGTCATTTTAACTAGCAGAACACAGGAGTTTGCTTACTTTTCATATTTTAGCTCCCAAGCCGGTTCTCTTGCCTGCTTCTCTAAACTGGGGGGCGTGCCAGCTGCCATCTGCTGAAGGTAATACACTGACTGTGGTTCAGTACCTCAAATAACCTCACTTCAACAAATCCAAACTGTCTCTTTAAAGAATTTCTTTTTCCTTTTAGTGTCCCATGGACTAAATCTTGTTTTAGGGGATTTTTCACGCTCCTGAGGATAACATTTCTGGGTAAACTTGGATATTTTTTTTTAGCATAAAAATAGTTAAGTTTAGAAACACTGAATATCAGCACAAAATATTTAAGATCATCAGCCTGTATCCCAACATGTGTCCTCTTAATCCCTGCTGGTTGAACCCTGCTATATTTTCCTCCCTGTCTTTCTTTTCATCTGCTGTCTTTGCCACCTCTTTTTTTTTTTTACTTTCTACAAGGCTTAAAACTGGAAATTCAGGCACTTGAGGACTTGTGCTGTGTGTATTTTAGCGTAAAGCTGTAAGAAGCTGACAACATAGCAAAGCTTAGCTGAGCCTCTGACTCTTTTGACACTCAAGGAAAATCATTTTTACTAAGCAGCTGATACAACTTTTGGATTTCTGTGGCATCTCCCATACAAACCTATATTTACCATGCATGCGTGCCAGAATGAGTTAATCTCTGTTGTTTTTATTTTTGAAATGTGTGATATAAGTGTTTTTTTTTTACAGTAGTAATGGAAATTCAGATGTCTGGCAGCTTCACATCACAACATAAGAGGATTTACACATTAATCAACAGTGGAAAGTCATCGTGCTCTGCTGGTGTTATTTTCCACTGCCTTCTAAGCATTTAGACTCCAACCCTTCATATAGTGCCACATTATTTTCCTGTAATATCTGATGAGTAGGCACTCTCTTGTATTAATCTGCAACAATCCCTGGCACAGATCGCATTTCTATGAGGGCGAGGGAGGGGCTCTGTTTAAGGAAAATGATGACACATGCAGTCTGTGAGCATTACTTGATTTAGAAATGGCATTACAGTGTCCCTGAGGGATTTGTTAAAAAATGTGAAGGCTTGATAAAATCCACATCATACCAGAGATTATTATTTTTTTGTCAAAAGGATAAATAACGGGTCTCACAGAAGCTGATTTGGTCTGTGGTTCAGGGACAGTGTACGAGACAATGAAGCATAACAGGAATATTTATACTGACAGTCAGCATTAAACTTCTACATTTCCTCATCCCTCACACACACACACACACACACACACACACAGAAGAATGTATGTGTGATGTATGAGCACAACAGCTGAAGGCACAGTTTGTTTTCTCCTTTGTGGAATGTTTTGATGTCCGTGCGCACACTTCCTCTCCGTGTGCTGATGTGTGTGTGTGATGAGTTATGCGTCCTGCTGTGTGGCTGCCAGGCAGGAACAGTGTGTTGCCACTGGGAAGACACTTAGTTTGAACTAACGACACCAGTGTGAGATGAACAGCACGTCTTCACTGGCCGGAGGACAACGGGGACCTCTGATTCATCCCCAAACTTGAAATATCTCAGTGGTTTGTATTCTGTGAGCTGCGCCCAGGGAACAGTAATCAGAGGTTAATAATAGTTTTGGGCATTGAATCATCTATATTATCTAAATGTTGAAGAATTCATTTTAAGTCATTTTACAGGATATTCGGCCTATAACCACTGAGTCAATTTAATAAGAATAATGTATTCTTTTCAAGTCATTTTGTGCTCTGTTGTATAACTAAATATTCTTTACTTTTAAAATCTACCTTTAAAGCTGCTGACCATATATCTATACATACATTAACAATAGATGCAATTACTATGCATAAAGTGAAAGATGTCACCCAAAAGTGGCAAATACACAATATTTTTTTAATACTTTTTTTTGTTACGGCCACCAACTTGTTTTGATTCTTTCTCAAGACTCTCGTCTTCTGCTGTGTGACTCACTGTGCTGCCTGCAGGCACCAAACAGCAGACATGCAAAGCTTGCAATGCTGGTTAACAAAGTGTAGTATTTATAAGCTAATGAACCACATATTTCCTTTAGGAGATGGTGGAGACCAAAACAGAGCTAAAGGCAATCAAAGTGGCATTAAAACATTGCTAACTGACTGCATAAAAAGGCTACTGTTTGCTTACGACAGTGTTGAGCAACTTTACATGAACTAGCTTTCAGTTCACACAGTTAAATGAACTAGTTCACATTCATCATTTCTTATGTCTAATTTTGAGTTAAGTTCAAAGTTTTACAGAATTAACTTTTCTTTTTTTATCTCTCGTTTTGATTTATATCAGTTGTCATATTGTCTAAAACTGACACCACAGTGCAGTTAGTAAATAAATAATCCCTGCTTTTTGACTTCTCAGAGGTATTTCTTTCCTAATTTCCGCAGATATTGTGACATATCCTAGATTATTATCTTACAATGCATCAAGCTGTATGGTGATACTGTTATCATTATCTTGGGCCAAGTATCTGAATCCTGATCTCGGTATCAGAAGTTATTTCTCTGGGATTCCCAGCACTAGTTAATGTACATTAGAGGCAAACTGATATTGAAGTATATTAAGTTCACCATTAACCAAAAGCTTGAACATGTTGATGCCCAACACTGGCTAACATGTCCAAAACTACAACTCTATAAGTTGGTTATACATCTGTTTTGTGTTTTCAGCATCAGTTAATGCAAGTTAAGAAGCATTTATTGATCGTAACCTTTGAAAATCTGATGTAAATGGGGTTTGGGCCTAAAGGATTGAAACTTAAAAGCATCCATTAGGTTTTCCGCCTTGTCTGTTTATCGATGAGAACTCTGCATTGTGGTGTCAACCTCGATTATTATCCTCTCTTTGGTTTTCTTGCTGTTTTGAATTCAGTGTACTGACTCCACAGTGTAGACTGCAGCTGATAACTGGCAGCAAAACAAGCCTCCTCTGCACCACTGCTTCTGATCTTGGAAAGGTTTTTGACGACTCGGTGATAGTCACTTCTCATTGTACATTCTCATTATAGAGTGCGTTTCATTTTTTGGGAGCCAGTGGCTCTGTCCACTTCAGTGTTGGCTTGAGGACAGCTGGTTTCCCTTTGAGCAGCTTCACTGTTGCAACTGCTTGAAATGTAAAACGCATCATTTCCCTTTGAGCAGAGAGCTGAAGAACTCAGTGACACTGGGTGTTAAGAGCCGCAAATGACCAGAACTGGATGTCGGCCATAACACGCGCCGCTCCTTCAGTTAGTGAGGAACCAGTTTTGTCTTTGTGCTTCCAGTCACACTTGGTTGAACATCGTCTCATAAAGTGAGTTATGTTTTTGGCTTTCATGTTATTGAAGCAGCAAGAAGACAGCTTAAGCAATCCCATTACAGTAACAGCGGAGAATTACTTCTCTGTGAAGCCCGTTAGTCCGTAATCAGTTGGCTTAGCTCAAAATCACGAGGGTTAGGAGAGAGGAAAGTGAAATACGGGACGAGAGTTGATCAAAAAGAATTATTGGCAGGTAAACTGATGAATCCTTTGAAAAAGTTCCAACTGTTTCCCCAAATTGGTCCCTGCATGGGCAGTCATCATTTCATGATTTCATTTGTATTACAGCAGCAGACAAATGGATGAAAAGTTGAAATGGGGAAAAATGTGGAAAAGAGTGGCCAACAAAGTTTTTCCCCACAGTTTAAAAAGTTCAACAATGGATGTTCAGATTGGATGAAACACCAAGTTTAACCCTCTGAACTATAGAGGATAGTGGGGTTCAAAGCAATATTCAAAAAAGTTTGAGGATTCACATCATTTTAGTTGCCTTTTCCCATCTTTGTAATGCACCTGAAGTTATTCCCATCCTTCATCATACTTTTTATTCGTAACAAAGTCCTACAAATGGATTTCCATGCATGTGTGTGTGTTGTTTTGGCTGATGAGACTCCCCGTCTCCCACTCTGTTCCCAGACACAGCTGCCTTGGACAGAAATGTTCTTCATTCCGTTCCCATGAATCTCCTGCTTCCTGAAACATTCACATTCAAAACACAAACACACACTCAGAGGTGAAACCCTTTGTCTCACACAGTGACAGCTACGAAGTGCTGCACATAAGATTGACGGATCTTAAAGAAGTCACCGCCTGCAACATATCGCTACTGGATATTTTCTGTCAGTGCTGAGGTTTGAGCGGTTTAAGTTTTTAATGCATCCTGAATTGACGTGCATTTTAAATAGTTCTATTGCTTGCATTGTTAAGTGTTAATATAAGACACAAGAGAAGAGTTGGAAAGTTTATTTCCTGAACATCTTTCTATTTCTAAGTAATTACTCATCTGCCGTGATTGTTATGTTCCAAAAATGTCCATATCGGAGCGAAACCAGAAAATAAAAGTCAATCTGTCCTATTGTTTTTGGCACGCAATACCAAATGGCTGTGTGTTTAGATTAAACATTTAAAAAAGAACCTCTGCTCCTCTGCATTCAGCTGTTCATGGCGGCTTCATGAACTCTTGGCCACAAGTGAACCTGCGTCTCCTTTGAGGAAACTTCCAGCTGTGTTAGTCAAAGATATAAACGTTATTAAGGGATTCTGTCACAGGCGTCACAAGGAGAGGAACAGCAGGACTGTATGATTGTGAATGGACTTTGGAAAACTTATTTCATGTGACAGAGAGATTGAGAACACAGGTTAACGGCACTGTGCTGCGATGGGGGGGCTGATGCATGCCTAATAGCATGCAGGCCTTCTTTTATGGCTTCTAAAAAAGGGACACATCACCGATCCTTTCTGGCCAACATGGTGGTGACAGCAGCAGCCGGCACCCTGTCCACCGCAGCTCCACAGAGAAACACACAGCTGAGGTCATGCATACAATGCAGACATGGAAACAGCATCGGTATATTCATCTCCAATCCATGCCATAAAGATGGCTTCATGCATAAAGCATTCACAAACATATATGTGGATGCACCAGAGATACAGATCGCAGCATGAAAATGGGCTTTTCCTGTCGCATTTCATTGAATAGTTAGTTGAAAAGAAATGGAATAAAAGTCTATACACACACACACACACACAGGAGCGGTCTCTGGCTGTAGCTCTGACACCCTCTTTAGAGATTTCCCTTTGGAATACTGCAGCTAACAGTGCCCGTAAAAGCCATCAAGGTAATAACACTACTGTTTTTCTTTTGTTTTTTTTTATTACTTAGACCTTCATTGTCCTGTAACCCAACCTCAGTGAGAAGATGTGAGACGGAAAATGTCTCTCTGGTTTTATTTCTCCAGTTCAGCAGGTGGCTACTTAACTCTGATTAGTTATTATATTTAATATGACATTATAAACAAAAGATTTATGCCAAAGGCGACCGTCTCGGTTGAGGCAGAGGTTGTATCTTGTAGTAGGCGTGGCCTGAATACTAACTTCACTAAGCCTGAGACATTTACTTCATCAGTCCAAGTATTGTTTGTTTAGGTCAAATACAGTAAATAGAGACATATAGGAAGTGGACATAACAGTACATATTGATCTCTGAGTGGAGAAATGTACGTTTTTAGTGTAAAAAACATCAAATACTGAACTTCATCCTTCCCATTCAAATGTCCCTGACCTGCAAGAGCATCCCAGGAAGTTTCTCGGGTTACGCGGAGGAAGTGCAGCTCCCTGGGGAGTCATACCGAGAGGAATGTCTGTTCTAGATATCGACGCCAGAAAGGCCAACCACGCAGCATCGCAGGAACGCAGGGAATGTGTCTTCCCCGTCTGCGGCGAGCCCTGTTCCCATCTCTGATCCTGTCCAGAGTGGTTCCCTGCACCATAACTCCGGCGTCGGGTCAAATCAGGGATGCATAGCAGAGAAGCTGAGCCACGGCGCGGGTTATGTGATCTGCACATGGCCTGTCATCCCTTAAGATTTTTCATTTCCTTAAGTAAGCCAGAGCTGTGATCCTCAGCATGTGAATTCATGGAAACATGTCACAGTCTGAGTCGGAGCAATATGTCTGAGGATGTCAGATTTATGTGTGCAATGATAATCCGATTTTTCTCTTCCTGTTATCATTGTCTCTCACTTCCTGACGCTTCCTCTTTTTCTGCTCCCCGTGCTGCAGAGTCCAATCTCGTGTTTTTGGCATCCTGCCAGCAGTTGGCGTGGCAACAGGTGTCATATATAGATGTTATGTAGCTGCCATCAGCACTAGAGTTACATGACCTCATCTATAAATACATGATAGTGACATGATTTAGTGGTCTGCTTCCGAGCCACGCTCGGTCCAATTAGATTAGGTAAAGTATAGTAGAGATGGAGTAAATCACTTCGCCCACCTTGGAGGAAGCGCGGCCATCTGTTAGGGTGGACACTTCCACTTTGATACTAATGGAGTCGCTCTGTCTTGTCGCTGACCACTGCCGCTGTGTGCGACAGAGAGGCGGCGAGTGTGTGCAGCCTTTGACTTCTTGTTATTGTGTGTACGGAGATGAGGCACTTTTTCTGTTTTACATTTGAATGCCTGCAGGGCTCAGTAGGGGGTCACACCGCTGTGGTGAGCAAGATAAAACACTTCAGGGTGGAAAATCGCACAGTTTTTTCTCAAACAGGCCTCTGGTTGGCATTATCTACTATCACATTCAATACCTCTGAAACAGCAGCAAACATAAAGCTGCCGTTTCTCTTTATAACTCCAAATGTGCTGTTTTTTTTCCACTTGCCCTTTATGTACTGCAAGTAAATTTCAAACATTTACTCCCAGAAGCACTGAGCTCAGGGAACCCATTCAATAAGTCACATGGATATTAACTGCGGGAGAGGAGGAGAAAAAAAAAATCAGGTTTGTGCAAAAGCATGGCTTTTAATCCGAGAGGCAGGGAAGTGGAGTGTATTTATGGCAGATTGAGTTAAAACCGTGCTGAGATCTGTCGAGATAAGCAAAAGTCTTAGAGAGGAAGTTTTTTTTGGAAGCCAAATTTGAGGCTGCAGTAAAAGTAGCTTCACAGCTGCTTTACGTCAGAGGCTTCTGTGCCTCCTCTTCCCCCACAAACCACGCGTCAGTAATAACACACAGTCTGCATCAGGATGCCCTTGAGCAGCCGGCAGCACCTCAGGTTAAATTTCGACACACGTCATGATGTTTCTCCTCTGTGTTTGCTATTACATGTGCGCGTGTGAGTGTGTTCACCCTTCCGATGCTGGTTGTGTTGGTCTCGTGTGCTTTCAGAAACGAGGCGTTCGATGCCTCTGAACCATCTCACCTCAAAAGAAATCGACTAACGGTGTTGCTCATAACCTTATCACTCTCTCGCAGAGCCAAACCCCCATTTTCTGTAGTTCATGAGCTCAGATGAACTCCTCCAGAGGTTTTACTAGAAGCTGACAAGTGTAAAAATTTGAGCTCGGAAAGTGTCAGTCACACCGGATTATTGTTCCTGTTAGGTGCATGAGCATTTATAAAGAGGACATGTACATCGGCGTCAGGCTTCATGGTGACAAAAACAGCCCAGAAAGAGAGAAAGATTCATTTTGTGGGACTTCAGTGATTAAAGATCAGATAAAACGTGTTATTTCCAGTTGAGCTATAATTTGAAATGGTAGCCAAAGCTGTTTCTTTTGGCACCTGGCTGAATGAATCCTGTTAAATCCAAACTGGGGAGCAGAAATAGTGGGATAGACAGAGCTCTTATTGTCACAGTTATTTTATGTCATACAGTGAAAAACAGGCAGAATGAAGAAGCGGAGGAGAAGATGATGAAGGTCAGGTTTGAGGAAGAAATTAGGAGAGGGCGACAGCTGACATTGTCGAACAGCGGGGATGAAAGATCAGAAGTGGCAGAGAAGCAAAGAGCAAATAATGTGGGCGGGAGAGAGAGAACGAGGAGCTGTGGGGATTTCATGATGTTCTGCGTTCAGTGTGTTTCACTCTTTAAATGACAAGCCCTCGCTTCTGCCGGCCTGCCTCCGGCAAACCCACAGGTGAGGCTTCAGCTGTCAACACATTTAACAGGAAGTAGTAAATAGATGAAGTTCAGATTGTACGGAAAGGCTGTTTAAAGCAAGAGTTTGACATGTTTGGCTTCCTCACTGAGTTCGATGAGGAGACACTCTCATGTCTCATGGTATAGTTAGTGTAGCTTAGCATAATGACTGGAAGCAGGGGGAAACAGCTAGCTTGGCTCTGTCCAAAAGTAACAAAATCTGCTCATTAATTAACATGTTGACATGGAAATAGTGGGGCACTGAACCTCCCATAAAATCCAAATTTTGTATTTTTATTTTTTATTTTTACAGTTTTGTATCTGTTAAAATGAATAAGATGTAATGTGTTAATAGCTGAGTTTAACCCCCTTTTTTGTTTTTTGCCTCCTTCTCAATGCAATATATATAAGTCCTGCAGCTCTTTGGAGATAACTCAGTGTCTTTTCTGCAGTATAACGCTGGTATTGCATCACAGTTGAGACAGACAGAGGAGTGCAGAATATAATGTTTTTACAGGATCAGATCCAAACTGTTTTTCATCCTGATCCTGTTTGAAATCCTCTGTGGATTTTACATTTTGTCAAAATGTACTATGAGTGATTGTGATGAAATATCACTATTTTTCAGTTGTGTAGTGACAGTAGTATTCGCTACACAATTTGTTCAGGACTGTGAGAAATGTGAAAATCTGACTATAATTTCTTTTCTTTTGACAGTTTGATATGATAAATGGTGCAATTTCTGCATTTTTTTCAAACTTTCCAAACCCGACAGCATTGTGTGGACTTTAAAGGGTTAATATATGTTGTTTGGCAAAAAAAAAACTTTGCCTTTGGAGAGAGCCAGGCTAGCAGTTTCTTCCTGTTTCCTGTCTTTATGCTGAGCTCGGCTAAACTAAGCGACTCCTGGCTCCAGGAGTACAGGAATGCTGTGCAGATGTGAGATTAGTATTGATCTCTTAACTAACTCACTGTGAGCAAGTGAATGAGCATGTTTTCCTGAAATGTGGCACTATTTGCTAACGTAGATGTAATGCTGTGCAGTGTAATGTGTGTTTTTGTGCTCGTATTGCGTTCTAATTGGAGGAGAGAAGCTGACAGTCGCAGGGTATACGCTGATGCTTGCATCCAGATGCACAGAAAGACAGATTACATTGATGCAATAGAAGAAAAAGGATGGTGATGATGATGATAGTGATATCATTCCTAGGAAATCACTTCTTCTGCATGATTCGACTGCCTTCTCCCAGCAGCCTTTGCTCCAGAAAGGGAAAATGGGTTTGAGGTGTATGTACCAACTCGACCATAAAAGCCCCACATATCCAGTGTTTGTGAAGTGCACATGAATTTTCCACAAGCGCAAATGTGCTGTGGTCCATGTGTTGGAAGTGAGATTATCTGGTGTGTCACTTTGCCACGAGTGATATAGTAAAACATCGTCAAGGACTCTCAAAGCTGTGGGGCCGTGATGAAAACTTCACAACTGTCATTTCAGTTATTCATTGCGTTTTCACAGGCGGACCGCTCTGAATCTCAGTTTCTTAAGGGAACACAGCAGCAACTGTTCTCTATCAGTCTTTCCCAAAGGCTTTCAGTAAAGCTTTCTGAACCAATACGATCCAATGAGAGACAGAAAACTTTACATAGAGGTGAAAAACAAACAGGGAGGGCCACGCCAGATGTTAACTTAATGTTAAACAAAATGTTCAGGGTGTGAGAAATTTGATACACTCACAGTTTCATTAAATTACAGCTCTGCTTTCCAAAAATATGACAGTCTCAAGTATTGTTGATGGCATCATTTAACATCATTTTATGTTAAATTGTCAACTGAGAGAGAGTAAAAATTACATATGTTTAATAGTTTAAAAAAAACAAATACTTTTAGAATAAGCATGCAAATTTATCATTTTCTTCCACTTTGGACCACGCAATCAAACAATAACAATAACAATCGTTGTTTTTTAGCATGAGCCAAATTATCCACAGAGGTCACCTGCTCTCTATAATAAACAGACCCGATGATTAAAACCAGTAAAAACACAAAATTAAGCAGTTTCACCTTAAAATCGCTGTTTCTCTAATGATGTTTGGCATGTTAGCAGAGGGGCTGCTAACGTTTCATCAGCTTGTTTCTCTGACTTTTTAACATTTGTTGCAGATTTGTACCATCTTCATTAGGAAACAAACCAAGAACATTTTATTACCTCCTCATAAATGTGACTTCTGTGAAATCTCCAAACCTTTATCTCACTTTTTGTGGCTGCCTTGGTGCTTAAAGGCTTAGAGAAAGGTTTATTGAAAGCAACACCTTGGTTTCAGCAGAGCATTCTGTTTGGATCAGTTAACCAGCCGCACTGACGGCCTTGCTGCTTATCACACCTCTGTGGTACCTTTTTCACAACGCTGGGCGCAGTTAAAAACACATAGGATTAAAGTGCTTAATCAGAAGCGCTTCCTGATTGTAGTTATTAAAGTAAAAGATGTCGGAATGAGATTCATGGAGCCAGTGTTGAATTGCAAAGCTGATATGAAATTGCCTCTGAAATCTCTGGTTCCAGTGAGTGAAAACCAACGTGAGGTCGTTTTATGCTTGTGCACGCATCCGTATTATTTACTAATACAAAACATACAAAGCCTTCCTGCCTCATCTTGGGATTTTCTGCACTCTCGGCACCCGGCTAACCAATCAGGCTGCCTGTTTTTTTCTCTCTTTGGCAAACATCTTCTGCAGCCGCCGTTTGTTTCTGTGTGTCAGCTGCGCTTCTCATTACGCCGTTATGTATGTGAGGGTTCACACGGCACGTCTCGCTGACCTCCTGTGGGTGCTGCGCCTTCACTGAAATACAATCTTTCTTCTCTTTTGTGCCAGTCGCACAGTTAATCTGCTGTAAATTAACGTCACAGACAAATGAAACAGACTCTTCTTTCTCCACTGAATTCCATGCAGCATTTTGCGGGTTGGTGATATTTGCCTCAGTTCAAGATTCCTGAACTAAATGAAAGTATGAGGTTGTTCTTTTTGTGTCCACTCCTCTGGGGAATAAATAGTTTGAATTCATAGCATTTCTTTGCTGAAAAGACTTTGGTATTTTGTTGATCGTTTTTCATCGTAGCAATGAGTCAGATGTTTTAAGGAACACAGAGCCAAGCAACGGCCTCTGGGTTCCCATCAGTCAGAATGACTCAGACCCAAAACACTGCTCTCTCTGTTATTGCATTTTAGAAAATAAGGCAAAATGAATAACCGTGTCATATGAATATACCAACGAGCCGGCAGCTAGATAATTGCATTACACCCAATGAAATGTGGCTGTGTGCTGCCTGTCTAAGTGGCTCTCTCTTGCTCTTAGGAGCTCTTTCTTTTCTTTCTTTCTTTCTTTCTTTCTCTCTTTCTTCGTCTCTTTTTCTGCACCTCATCTGGTTTTTCATGCCGTAGCTAAGCAGGGCATTTTGGCCAAATTAATTTGTGAATATAAAATCCATTTGCAATGGCAACAGAGTCAGGAGGAGAAGGAGACTGTGAAGCCCATCATGCAGCAGCTGCCATTTAGAGCTGCTGCTGTGGGAGGTGAGCGCAGAGGACAGGTGGTTAGTAACAAGCCATGGAAATCCCCCCTAACGAGCTGGGCCGTGTCCTGGCTGTCACACATGGAATACCAAAATATACACAGTGCATTTCTATTTATTTGTTTATTTTGGCGTGATGGTGCACATTTAGAGAAATGTTTTCCACTGTTTTTTTTCCCACAGGGTAACATTCAGGTGTGATGTTCCTGAGACCATTTCAATGCATCGCCATGCTCTGCATCCACTCAGTGTCGGACATAAAAACATGAATATTAAAGCAGCTTCAGAGGGGAAACTGGAGTTTTGGCTGAATTGTTGGATTTGAGTCAGTTGCTACTGTAATTTACTTTTGGGCCTAAACAGCTGCTGTTGTTATCAAGTGACTGACTGATAATGTTGTGTTTGTGTAGCAGCACCTGTAGCATCAAGTGTGTACAAACTAATGGGATTAGTGTTAACAGGAGTGACATTTGCAGCACTGTTTCTTTGTTTTAATTATTTTATTTGTTAATGGAAGTTACATT
>CAFUXE010000001.1:222510-245290 GCA_903364295.1 Serranus cabrilla | reverse complement strand
CTCCTCCTCCTCCTCCCCCCCTCCTCCCCTATCCCTGCATCGAGGCAGACAGGCACACAGGTGGACACCTGGATGGATAAAGAAGGGATGCAGGGAGGGAGATAAGCAGGCAGATAAATAATTAAGTGGGTGCAAAGTCAAACAGACAACAGGCAGACAGAATAAACCAGGCTGAGCGACAGGCAGAGCAGATACTGTAGAGCTGCCTGACAGACAGACAGACAGACAGACAGACGGAGCTGCAGTCAGACAGTCAGAGTCGTGGCCAGGTGCTTGCCCAGCCCACATCCCTTTCACTTGCATGAGCAGAGCTACTTCAAACACCCGCCGCTTGTCTGCTGCTTTGTTCTTCTGTTCTCTCTGCAGCTGTAGTTGTTGTTTTGATGCCCATCGTCGTCGCCGCCATCGTTGATTTGCTTCCTTTTGAACAGCAGTTCTATTTCTGGCTATTTGCTTGTTTCCATTTTCATCTTCCGTGCTCTATATGTGTTTGAGTGAGTTTATTTATGTGTCTGTTTGTGTCTTCCTTTTTTTGCATTTGACAAACAGAAACAGTTAAGCGGTTGTAATTGAGTGTTTGATCATTAAAATTGCCTGTGGAGGTTGATTCGTTTAATTTTTCAGGGGTTGAATGGTTGATTTTGTGGCTTTAAAGTAAAGTATGACAAGGTCAGGCAGTTAAATCGTCTTATTACAGGCATGTTAGCTAATAAAACTAATAAATGAGCATTTGAAGCTATTATAAAGCATTAAATTGCATTATGGGATTGAATTTGATTTCTTACAGGGAGCAATGAATAGTATATTTTGCTTCAAATGCTGATTCAAAGGCAATGACTTGTCAGTGTCATCATGATAATTTAGAACGGAAATTACACAACAATTATAAAACGAAACTTCTCTCATTTCACAAAGGAAACAGTCCATGTTATTTCATTTGTGCCTCATTTCTGTGTTGTTGCTGACTCAAAAAATGTCTTTAAATTGATCATCCGTGATAATAATCTATAGCTGGCAGTTTAGTTTAATGTCATTAGAAAATATGAATTACTTAGTGGGTAGGTGGAAATTACATGTATCAGACTTCACCAAAAATATCACATGTGATGGCATGCTGTCAACAGATTTGTGTCATACAGAATGGTTGATATCTTATTTATTTTTTGTTTGATAAAAAAATCACAATTGCATGTTAATAAATAATAAGCAGGGCTTTGCCAGTGTCTTAAAATACATGTTTAAAACTTAAATACACCGTAATCTTGTGGCATTCATAACTTGATTTTTCCTGTAAATGCACATTCTGCAAACGCTTCATGTGTTAATGTTCGTCCTTGTCTCCTTCCTCCTCCTCCTCCCTCCCGACAGCAAACCCTGGAGAACAACCTGACCAACCTGGTGAAGAGGAACAGCGAGCTGGAGAACCAAATGGCGAAGCTCATCCAAATCTGTCAACAGGTTGAGGTACGCAACGTATTAGTCCACACTTTGGCCACATTTAATAGGAACAGCTGATACAGTGATATTATATCTATCACAGGAAATGAGGAAAATCATGTGTTATCATCCATAAAAGCCAATGCAGTCCCTCAACCAGCATTTTTAAACTACAAAAACATTCACTAAAGAAGCTGTGGTTTCAGTTTTATGGTTGCTGACTCATGCAAGACATTAGAGAGAAAGTTTGGAGGTTTGAGGCCTTACCCTTCATGAATTTTCTCTCTCTCGTGAACCATAAACACCCCCGAGCCTGTCACTGTTATTGATTGTAAACAGTTTACTGCCTTTGCTATCGGTGAATGCCCTGATGCCACGCTCCTCACACTTTGTCTCTCAGTCTGATTGAAGCCATGGTAGAAATCAGACTTTAATTTCATTCTTTTTTCTGTCTCGCGTTCATGGTTGTGGTTGTGCCAGCAATAAAATCAGCGCTCCATTCTTTCAGTTCTCTTCGCTGGCTACTGATCAAATATTGATTCGTCTCAAGACTAAAAGTGAAATCCAGTTCCCTATCGTGGGTTCATAAAAGGTCAGCGGTGCAGCACATTTTTCAGACAATTTATATTAAAGAATTATTACTTGGAAGCTAAAGATGAGAGGAAAGTAGAGCAAAGAAACAGGACAGATGCATTAATCATGACTAAGATGTATCTTTAAAATCTCTTTTATCTGTAACCTCTTTATCTACTGTCACAGAAATGTATTTATGCAGAATTATCTTGTTATCTGTCATTTGATCCAGGGACTGACGCAATGCACTGCCATGAAAATGAAAACACCAGATACCAGTTAGGCTCTCGGTGACCTCTTGTACTTTTCCGATGGTAGCTCTCCAGACAATCTGACTCAAACTATGACTCAAGAACAAAGGATGAGCTGGAGTAGCTCTCAGCAACCATCCACTCTCAAGCTGTTTAAAGGGGCAGTTATGTAATTCAGACAACTTCAAAAATGGGAATGACTACTTCACTGTGGGCGATGCTACTACCAAAAGCACTTGTGCAATATTCTCTACTTTCAAGGTGCTAACAGCTCATGTGATGCTTTTACTGTGGGCCTCTTCAAAGTCATTTACTAAACTGTGTCTTGTAATACAGCAGGCTGTTATCATTCACTCTTTGTAGCTATACCAACCAAAAGTAATGCACTGTAATTTGTAGATTACCCAGATGTGAGCCAGGATTCATAGCTTTTTACAACGCATATTGACGTTTCTTGTTGTACAGCCACCTCTAGTGGCTGTAGTTATTATGACGGGCCGTAAGGAGGAAGTGAGACGAGAGAAGATCTGCAAAGGGGGGAGGTTTGGGTGGATGGATGGGTAACAAAACAAAGGACTTTCACCCAGGAGATCGGTGTTCCTGTCCCACAAGTCAACCCTGTTATTTGAAGTTAATGGGAAAATAACTTCTGTACATAAATATGCTACGTTCTTCATCACCTACCCAACCATTTGTTCTTTAGTTATGAACATAATAAGTTATTTAAACCCAAACCCTGAGTGTAACTATAGTGTAAGCCAAATAATTGATCTCAATGAGTCAATCTCATAGTCGAATAGTGCTAGTGGTGGAAATTGATGTAATAAAATGAAGGATAATTCCATTTAGGCCATATAGGGGTGAGATTTTATATATATATATATTGGTTCATTGTGATAAATGGTCCACTTTGGTATAAATATCAGCCTATTTATAATCCTGTTACTAAAATTTTGAAAATAACTCATGTGCTTTCAGTCAGTCTCCCTCGAGTGCATGAATAAATCACCATGGTAGAATAAGTTGCAATATCCAAATCTGCAGGACCATCAGAGCCTCAGAAAGGCTAAATAACAACAGCATGAGGCTACTGTTTAAAATCAACAAATACATTTTTTACTCTATGTCTATATCTCTATAGCTCCGCACCTACAGACACACACACTTACATAAGCACTTCTATAGATACATAAAGCTTAGACATAGGGGGAATCAATTAAAAAAGGGAAAAAACATAATTGGAATTTCATGTAAATCCTTAGTCAGGGCCCTTACCCACAACATCAACCATGATTTTAAAACAGCGACCGTGCGACCGTCTGACAACGTTAAGTAGAGCTGTCACATTTCCATGTTCATGAGATAGAGTGAGGTTAGATTCTCATGCATCTTACTGTGCTGAATATGATTTTTAGGATGAATTACCGTTGCAACGCTCAACAGTTTAAGTCCCGCCGGAGCCGCTCATACAAGAAATTTATGCTCCCAAAGTCAAAGCAAATAAGATTATCTGTGAAATGGCATATATATTCCAAGTAGAAACTCTATTTGACTTGTCACAAGCCGGCAATGTTTCACAGCTCACCCACTTCAATTTGGTGGCAACCTCAGAGAAGTGTTTGCACTCTCAGGTCCTCGCATGAACCCATACCTGTCTGCAGAATATTATATACCTCCTGTCACCGCTGACCTCTTCCATTTGGGCTTGTGCTGTGATTTAATGGAGGCACCGTGTGAATCCAGCCAGAGTACTAATGCTTAGCCGCGGCGTGTAGCATCGCTAACATGCACATGCACACACAAGAGCGAGCTTTCTGTCTTAACGCACTTGCTCTTAATAAACGCCATCATTTTTCTGTGAGAGTTGACATTAATGGGCACAGAGGACAAATGCACTTTGGTGCCGCCATCACTCTGCGTGCGGTTCATTTCTTATTAGCCGGGTTTGACTCCATTTTCTCAGAGTCGCTCTGAAGTCCGTGAGCAACAACTCATGCAGCCGCTCACCCAATCAACATTAAATGATCGCTGCGTGATTCATTAAGTACAGACAAACTGTTCGCCAACAACGCATGGAGAGAGAAAAAGAAGTCTGTCTTCATATTGTCTCTGTCTGCATACCAATGTTTTGCCACCGCCAACAACAGCAGCGGAGGCTCATTACTAATTCATCAAAAAGAAATGAGGAGCAATAGCATAGAGGGGAACATGCTCCATTGATTCTTAAGCAAATTATGAAAAGAAACTATATGTTTTCCCAGCCAGTTTGTACCCATTATGAGCTGTTCTCCTGTGGGATGTCAATGTCATGAGTCTAGTTCAATTATTGACGTGACGAAGGAGTGAAAGTTACGTTTTCAGGTGACTTCACATGAATGTGGTTCTTTAGAGTAGAGTAGAGGGGAAAGGAGGACAAATGAGGACAAGTAGATGGAGAAAGAAGTGTTGGGGAACTAGAGGAAGATGGAAATGAATGGGAAAGAGAGAGAACAGGGTTGAGAGGGCAAGCAGAGGAAGAGGAAAAGTGAGTGTTAGCGTGACAACCAATGATCTCTTTGACCGAAACAGACACAGGCAGTGTGCGGAAGAAAACGCTCAGCAATAATGCAATACAGAGAGGGAATTTAAAACAGCGAGGTTTGGTGGAGTGGGTGAAGAAGTGTGTGCACAAAAGTAAGAAGTCTCAACAGAGCTTTAAGCATGACCTGGTTTCCTCTCCTCCTTGTTTGCATCATATTGTATTGGTGCCGAAGATATGATCAAACACAGTGTGAGTCAGCTTTCAGTGTGTCAGCGCACACAGCAGCAATGCAGCCCCGCTCTCCTGGGGTTCTCTTTGGGGAGTTATCTTCTCCTCAGTCTGAGGGAAGACGAGATGACTAGATGATGAGCAGGATGTGAGGCCGCTCCTCTTTATTGCAATATTTGGTGTAGGATTGTTAAAATTGTCGCTGCACTTAATGACATTCAGAGTAATGTTCGAATGGCGCGATTCTTGAGCTTTTGCAGTAATTGTTGTTGAGCTAACACTCAGGGTTATTCATTTAATGCCAGATAGCTGGCTGGGTATTAAAAAGCAGCAGAGAAGAGGCTCTCAGAGAGGCTGTTTGGCAAAGAGCATTCCCCCAAAAAACACTTTGACATGGAATAGATATTGATACAGTGGCAGCTGAAACTAACTGTAGAGCAAAGTAAGAGCTGACTTCATACTCACAGTCATGCAAATATGTTCCATGTTACCTGCACAAAATGTGCTTTATTTTGCTGAAATATGGTAAAAAATATTTGTGCTGACTTGAGCTGAGTTTCCACCAACAGTCTAGTTCACAATAGACGATTCAGTACACAATAATAGTTACTTTCAAAGGTTGTGGATGGTACCAACAGAACCACTCTCTTTGTCCAGTTTTTTTGTTAGCCCTCTGTTGAGATACTTAAGCACACTGCCCCAGGACCATAAAAACACCATAGTAAATTAATTAGTAAAAAAGAATAATTGCACTAGTATGCAACAAAGGACTGAATCCAAAAGCCCACTATTTTTGCTGGTGTGAATGAAAAATGGGGCTCTCGGTTCGCTTCCAAGTGCCCCAGAGTTCGGTAAGATGCATGTGAGAACGCAGTCTGAACCAAAGGAAGGAAGCAAACCAAAACACAGTGCATTCTGGGTTGTATTTAGGCAGACAAGGAAGTTGCAGGCTTGAAATGTCTCATGGACAAATGAGGTTGAAGCCATGTGAAGGCCATGATAGAAATATGGTCAGATGATCACATAACACAGATGCTTGCTACAAACATAAACAATCAAGTCTTGACAGAATTCCACCAAATGCATGAAAGACCACGACTTGCTTTGAAAAACTGGCAGCTCTTTTCCTCACATACTCTGTCCAATGGACGAAGGACAGCCTCAACAGCTTGACATTTGTTTAAAATGCTTAACTTTAGTTTTACATTATGTCCTAATATCACACCAACCACCATTTTGTCACAGCCTAAGTTTTTCCCTCTTGTTCAAATGAACATCTCAAAGGATGCACACAGCTTCTTTTTTGTTGTTGCCATTGTAAAAGTTTTGAGCATATTTTCATGAAATTCCCTCAGAGCCTCCTCTTTCATACTTACATAATGCCTCCTTAAAGGCTTGTTCACTTGAGACCCTGTCAGCGTTGCGAGGTTCTTGATTCTGCGATTAACACGTCTCTCCGTCGTGCAGCTTGACAGTTGATCAGATTTCCTGTCTTTCCATCTGGCTTTGTCCCACTTTATCTCACTCTTCCTCTCCGGTTCATCCAACCCTCCTGCAACACAGATTGTGTTGTGATGAGACGTGTTCCTCGTCGGCTTCTTAATGAGGGCACTCCCTAATAAGCGCGTGTTGCTTAGCTCATGCACTGTGTCTCGCGGTGGGGAACTCCTCACCCAGACTCGGCTAATATGGAGTAAGCATTGTTTGAGAAAGCAGCAGCCATTTTTTCCAACCCCTGGAATTGAGCTGCCATCTGGGAGGAAACTGAATTAGCTCGCTGATAAGGTTGTAAGTGTGTGGGTATTAGGACTGATGGAAAATGGAAAGAATTGTGGCAAACAGAAGCCCAGTGGGTTTTAATGCTCAGACATGTATGTCTACTGATTAAACATTGAGCTGTAAGTCATTAGCCAGACCTGTCTAGGTTTATGTACACTGAAGCTGATCCCACTGTGTGCAGAATATGAATCAGCCGTGTGGAGATGGCTGTAATGCAGCCTAATCCTTTGTACAGGGTCTCATCTCGTCTCTCTTTACCTTTCTACCGGCGCATCGGTGAGATCGAAGAGTCTGCCGCCAGTGTTTGTCTTTGCTATATTTCTAAAACCACTTTCAGTTCCACTTTCAGCCCATGATGAGGACATCAGTGGCCTCAGATAATGGCATCTAATGAAATTTAATTCTCACCTCAGTGCAGTTATTATTGTATGTTTGTGCTTTTTACAGATGGCCGAACTATGTTTTCATTCATAGTTCTTTATAAGTTTTACGTCTTTTCTTTCTGCTGAGTTCATTTGTTTGAGTGAAACAGCAGCAATGCTTTTAAGAAGAATACCATCTTAATTTAGAATTCCAATATGTTGTTTTTCTATTGCCTAGGAAAGTTTAAACAATATTCGTGAACATAAGCTACTATCTCCCAAACCCAGAAAGGTATAAACTTTGAATCTCCTGACTGATTCAGAGTGTTTTCTCCTTTATTGTTTTCAGTTCTGAAACTGAAACTGAACCCAGAATAAAAATATTCCCCTGGGTGCTCTCTGTGTCAGCCATAACATCTTTCCTAAGTCATTGTCTATGGAGCAGTTCCAGACTTTGTACATGATGAAATCACAAATTTGTTTTTAGCATTTTTTGGGGTTAGAACATGGGAATAACATGTATGATGTTAAGCAATATAATGTTTATTTTGTTCACCAGTTTAGCAATCTTTCATTCTAACATTTGATTTGGCAAAACTTTGCGACAGCTAGATGAAAAGTCAGAGATCATAAAGTCTTTAGACTGGATTACATTGTCTGGGAATTTTTAATGTCTGAACAAAATCTTCTGCCAATTTATCTAGAAGATGTTGGGGGCATTAGAGAAGAGACGTTATTAGGATTCGTCCTCTGGGCACCATGAATGTCTGTTCAGTTTGGTCCTAAAAAGGTGGAATGACTGACGATAGACTGCCATTGCCATCAGCTAGTGTGCTAAAAAAGACAAAGTTTATTCACCCCTGTAACAGGATGATCTAGGATTAGGTATAAACACATGTATAGTATATCATCTATGATGATATCCATGAAGATTAATTAGTGATTATTGTTATCTGAGTTAATCTGATTAGGGTATAAAAGTTTACATGGACACTTTGTAGGCTGTACTTTAAATTCATTGCCATGCAAGCATTTCCAATTATCACCTCTTTCTGGCATAACTTTCATGAAATATGTCTCACCATATCTTTTACTCTCCCAATAAAGCCACGCTATCCTGTTTTAGAGCGAGGTGCCACTCGGGTGTCATAAATCCCAGGGAACTGTCCCAGAATCTGTGGACAGCATCAGAGACGAAGCTGTCAGACTGAATCCTTGCATCTGTTTGAGAAGATCATGTGTGAGAGACAGGGGAGAAAGGGGAGGTGCAGCGAGAGAGAAATTGAAGTGGTCAGTGAGGAGCGGACAGAATGGGGACCGGAGGAATGAAAGAAAGACGTGGAAAAAGTAAAGTGGGATAGGAGGCAGGAGAGGCTGATGGGAGTGGAATGAGTACAAAATTGATTCAAGATGTGAAGGTTTTGGTGTCAGCGAGAGGTTAACAGCTGTTCAGAACCTGGACCGGTCCTTACTAAGTTTGAATGAGAGCCATTTTGGCGAGAGTAGTTCCTTCTGGGGGCCATACATTGTTCAATTGTCTGTTGTGGGAATTGTCTGCAATTGTAAACCCGGATGTTCACATGCTGAAGTTGGTGGGTGTGCTGCAGGGCAAAGCAATTTGTTTGCAATATTGATAGACCACAATATGGCCAATGTATGCACAATTGCATTAGATTGAATAATGTTAAGTGCATTAAACTGTCACTGTAGTTGACACAATTCCCCTGGAAGTCAGTAGCAGCTCAGCTGGAATTATCTCCACAAACTATAAAGAAGTGCATGCAGTCACTGAGGTCATCTGTTGGTTTTGGATATAAGAGGGTGAAGCTGTAGAGGAAGACGTTAAGTTACCAGCTAATAGCTAGCACTAGCTAGCTTTGTTAGCAAGGTAAATCCAATTCAAAATGGACCCCCAATTCCTAAGGGTGTCTTATAGTACAACAGAATGATGAATGAGACATTTTTAGGCTTCAAATGTGAAGTATGGTCATTTTCTATACAATTGGACTTATTTTTACGACCAGTTGAGTCGCTCCCTGCTGGCCTTTAGAAAGAATGCAGGTTTAACACACATTTCCGTTACTCTTCAGACGCAGAGTTTGATGTTTGGTCATCTTCCAGCTCCAGTGTGACTATAGATTGAACTGGCCAATTAATAAAATGATCTGCTGTATGTTAGAGGCACATTGGTAGAAATACTAACCATGAACCCTAACATCCCTGATTCGGGTATAATTGGGACCTTGGTTGTGTGTCATTCACTCATTTCCTGTAATTTGTCAACTTTCAACTGTCTAATAAAGTCATAATCTATCTGTCAGAACTAAAGGCAGCCATTTACCTCTTAAACTCCTCTTGTACATTGAAATTCCTCTAGTTTACTAAGATTTTAGAAAATATACACTTTGCATACGGTACATATTCTGTATGTACAACACTTCCTTGGATTTACTGAATTTAACATCAAAATCCAAGGCTTTTATTCTCGGTTTACCATTATATTCGATGTATGTATATGTCATGTTGACAAATTTTAAATTATTTTAAAAAACCTGCCCAAGCTGGTATGTTTAAAAACTTTGTGATCTCCTCAAAAAGTTTTGTAAGTTAGAACAATGCTTGTTAACACAACATGATTTTGTAAAGATTCACAGAAAATAAATTGGTATTTGTTATGTCTGGGCGGGCGGGTAATTTAGCATTGTTTGTCAGGGTTTGTGATGTTATTATGCCGTTGCAGCTGTGACAAAGTCTTGTGACAAATACACATAGCTTCATCAAGACTGAATGAGCACTGCAGCATCATTAAAACTCACACACACAATTCAGGTCATCTATCTGGAGTCGACAGATTCTCTGCAAAGTCACAAAACGGTGAGAGATTACAATGTTAACTCGCGATATCAGGGCGAGCGTAAGACCTGCCTTCATTTTGACTTCAGCCCACCTCTGTGTGATCAACAACGCGTGAATGACTCTGCTTGGCTACACACGTCAGTCACGTCATTATTTGCTGAAACAGCACAGAGTGGGTGTTGAATGGTGACTGTCAGTCATTCGGAGGTAGAAAAAAAAGCTGCAGAGCTGATTTTATTACATTTCAGCTTGTAAGTAATACGGGACTCATTTTCACGGTATAAAAATATGGGCGATAAATTTAATCTTGACATAATGCGGCAGCTGAACTCAACCTAATGATGTATGGGAGCATACCTGTGTCCCTAATGTAACCCTCTGGAGGTGGAAGATATGGCGAAGTTATTCTTCCTGATTTAGGTTTGTAATGGACAATTCTTCCCATCTAATGATCCTGCTGTCAGATCGCACTCTGCGGGCCACATTGTGATTATAATGGTCTAGATGGGCTTATTTAATACTATTCAGTTGCTAATTATGTCTGCATCTCCTAATAGAGTGCAATTATAGCCGCTGATGCAAACGCATGGCTGTGATATTTTTTTAATTTTATGTGGGGTTTTTTGGGGTCTCATGAGATAATGATGTGATATTACTCAATGTGGTGCGCTTAAATGTCAGCTGCATTACCATAAAGATGAATGTGCAGCTAAGTGAGAATAGATATGCATTCACGGGGTGGATTAATGAGATGTGACATAACTTATTTGCTCAATTTGTGTGCAGTTACCCCAATATAATATGGTAATTCCAATTAGCTTGGAAAAATATCATAATCATCAATAATGTTAACTAATAAGATTCGTTTTCTAAACTTTCGGGCATCTTAAATTAGCACCAGATACTTTGTAGCTTTTTCCCGTCAGTCCATTTGTGCCAGTGTTTTCACTGATTTTCCCAGCGTTGATAGCAGGAGCAGCTGGAAAGTCTTTAACACTTAAAGTGTTTTCAATCTTGCTTTGGTTGTTCTTCACAAATTCCAATAATAGAGCCATACTTTAACATGGAGCTTGTGCTGTGATTTCAGTGCACCTGCAGAGGAGCCTGATGAATAGGGAGATGCGCGGTAGGTGACAGTGTTTGTTCAGCGGGGAGTGGATAATAATGTCAGGAGCTGGCAGAGGAAGAGGAGGAGGTGAAAGAGGAGGAGGACGGCGATGGAGATTGTTTCCGTAACTCTAAGCTGCCAAGTAGCTCAGTTGTAATTCATAGTGATCCTGGACGGCTGCATTTATCCTGCTTAATTACTAACCTGCAGTCATAAGATTGCTCTTTGCAGAATTAATTGTGTGTGCGCGAGTGTGTGTGTGTGTGTGAAAGAGAGAGAGAGAGTGTGAGAGAGTGTGAATAATGAGGCTTAAGTGGATCGGCCCGTTGTAATGAGCTTTGTGGAGTGATGAGTGGAACTTGGTTGTTGGGGTAAGTAGTTTGATAGTGTGCGGTGTGACAGAAAGTTACAACCCTGTCTAATGTCGGGACGAGGAACCAATAAAGGGAAGATGGATCTCTCTGTGGATGTATAGTTTCATACTGTACTCAGTGAGAGAATGCACTGAATTAAATTCAATGAGCTTTTTTTAATAAAAAAAAGTGACAGAGTGACCAAATCCACAGGTGGTTAAACTATTTCTAACTATCAGAGGTGGAACAAGTTATTGTTTTTTAGTCAAAACCAAGTCTCAAGTCTCGTATAGTTCAGGAAAGCCAAGTCCTGAGTCCTAAACTTTGAGTTTCAAGTCCTAAATAAGTCACGATGCGTTCTTCACCAAATGGAATTCCACAGTGATAATATGTTAAATTTACAAAATCATGAATGCTTCTTAAAATTTGTATTTATTTGTTAAAACAACATAAGAAACATTAGTGCTGACGTTGCACTTTCAAAGCATATAACATGCCTCACAGGAAAGTATCAACTGTTAATATAAGTGAAGTCATGACTCCCTGTTGCAGGCCTTTTTTTGATTTTGTCAAATCAAGTCTTAGGTCATTAAATCTGTGACTCTAGCCTGAGTTGAGTTCAGGTCACACGAGTCCACACCTCTAATAATTAGCCCATGTGAAAAACAGTCATGGTGTTAATAAAGGTGATATAAAACCTTTTTATTGTTTACTTGTTGAATGTAGTTAAAGCGGTAACAGTTGAAGACTTTATTTGTGTAATCGTCTCTTAAAATGTAAATGAACTTATCAAGGAGACTGTTCACAATTCACTCAGTTCCTGTTATAACTTTGTCATCTTTCCAAAGCAGAATTCTGGCTTAATGAGAGAACAAGTTATAAAAAATTGTGTGGATGTGCTGACTGTTGGTGGTTTGGGATATCAAACAGCGACGATCAACTAAATCTTACTTTAGTTTATTTAACTTAGTTCAAAGAGGAGCTGTGAAAGTAAAATATCAGCCAAAATTAAAAGTCTTTCTTTTGAAGTAATACAGTCATATGTTGTGATTTAGGAGTAAAATGTGAACAGAGTCTGGTGCGTTCTTGATGTTAAAAGTTACACAAAAGAAAAACAAATAAAGAAACTCAGGGTTTACTTGTTCCTCTTTCTCAAATTGAATTATTAAGTCCCAAAAGGAAAACAGTCCAGTATCTTTCAGTATTATCAAACGAACACACAGGTCGTTCAGGTCTTTACTGTATAATATTTGCATCACTTAGAGATCGCCACATCCAGTCACAGCAGTAAATGGTCCCTCCTCACATTGTACTCTCTGGTGCATTATGTTTGCCAGCTCAGCAGTACTGTTGCTACAGTCTGTGCACTGCAGAAACACTCACCAGTGCTTTTGTGACAACAAACACTGTAACATCTAGTGAAGCAGTAAAAGCAGCAGTGTTGTTTGTAAATCCTGGCGGCCTTAAAGGCCGTCCTTGATGGCGAGCCTTTATTTTGATGTGTTAGTGGAATTCCTCCTCTCCACTGTGGCTTTTCTGGATCCTTCTGAAGCTGTCGCTTTGACGGAAAGCTTCCCACAGTCATTGTGCCGGGTTGTTTACTTTCTGAGTATATTCTGGAGTAAATCTGCGACTCCTCTGAAGTCCTCACAGACAACATAATGGTGACTCCTGTCACCACTGTGGCAGAGTTGCACTCACAGTACAACTCTGTGTGATTAAAACTTTGTGCCAACTTTATCTTAGATGGCACATGAGAACTTTAAACTTTTTTTTATCAGTGTACAACAACATAGTGTACAGTTTGTATGTGCCGATAACTCAAAGCAGAGAAGCAGTGATGTGGTTTCTCTCGTGTGATGTGCTGTGGTCAGTCGTGACACACAGTGAAGTTTTTCCTCATTCGAAGGAACATTCGGGTTTCTAAGACTCTTCTTTCACCAAGATTTTAAATGGAGGAAAACACACACAAAATAGGCGATAGACTCATTTCACATTGCAAGACCTGTATTTATTTCTGTGTTTCTTTGCTGTTTTTTTAGCGTGTAACATCTTGACATCAAGAAGGCGCCAGACTCTGTTCACATTGTACTCAATTTAACAGGTCTGGGTTCCCTGTTACACAGATGATGCTCCTAAATCACAACGTATGACTGTATTACTTCAAAAGAAAGACTTTTCATTTTCACTTTTCATTCACCAACAGTCAGCACATCCACACCACTTTCATAACATGCGCTTCTATTAAGTCAGACTTCTGCTTTGAAAAGATGACAAATTTACCAAAAGAACTGAGTGAATTGTGAAAAGTCTCCTTGATAAGTTCATGTAAATTTTAAAAGATGATGACGTGAATAAAGTCTTCAACTGTTTCCTGTTGTTGCAGAAAAACCTCGGCTTTAGTTACATTTAGTGGAGTCGTCGTTTTAGCTGTGAGTGAGAGCTGACGCCATGATTCTGCAGAAGAAATCAGTAAAAATAGAAAAATTATTTTAGTTTTTCCAGTCATAGCCTCATGCAGGAAAAGATGATGTCATGATTTCAGCATATGACTGAAATTAAGGAATGAGTGGATTAAAACCTCTCAAACTGAAGAAGAAGCCGTATGTTAGTGAGTGTTGGTGGGTTTCGGCTGGTTAAAGCAGCTACAGCCGACTGTGTCCTCACCCATCAGTCTCTCTGCTGCATACGTGACTCAGCAGTGAAGCAGGAGCAGAACATGTGAACTTTTTATCATTTGAACCTCAACACTTGGTGCAGTTATAATTGCGTCTTACAACTGGCAAAACTGTTGGTAGCGACTCAGCGTTCCAATTCAGCAAACACCTTCAGTGTCTGAGTAACACCATCCCACCCACACAGGACTGAAGTTGCTGGCTGTTCATTTAGTGTTAGCCTGAGATGGTGAACTGATGATGAGTTGCCTTGGCAACTTTGGTCCTAAAATAATCACAGAATCTATTAAAGCGGCGTGGAGCAAGCAAATTCTGTCAGTGAATTAATGAGTGTCTACACAGGGCCCTTTTTTAGGAGCTTTTTTAATGAAGAGTTGAATATTCCAACAACCCTCAACATATTTCCTCTTCGTAATGAGTGAAATAAACACATTTTAGAAAAAAAAAGGTGCAGCTCTATGAGTCTCATGCAGCTTTTTCTCAGCATGTTATGTTTTTAGATACTACTGTTGCATACAAGGGCTGTGATAAACTCTCCCTGCAAAAAAATTCATTTTCTCATCACCTTTAGTGGACACTTAACTGTGGACCAATCAGTCTACTGTATGCACCCCAAGGATCCCTGGATCAATGTATGCTTTGTAATGTAAACTGATTTCTTGTCCTTCCAGTGACAATAAAGAGTTGGAAATCACTTATCTCACTTCATCACAAGCTCATTTTAATCCAGGAGTACATCTTGTTAGAGACAGCTTCTCCTTGTGTGCAGAATGCATAATGAATCGCAAAAACAAATGACGTGCTCAGTATGTAAGTGATGATATGAATCATCATGGCTGCCAATCTAGAAATCTTACAAAGCTTCCTGCAAACACAGAGGAAGAAGAAGAAGAACTGGCAAGTTTTGCTTTTGTGTTAATGTGTAGCATATGGGCAGGCCATTTTGATATAGTGAGTGTGTTTGTGTGTCTGTGTGTGTACACAAGCCTCATGTTCTCATGCGTTCCTATGCTTCTGTCTGCAGGTGAACACAGCCATGCATGAAGCCAAGCTGGTGGAGGAGTGTGACGAGCTCGTGGAGATCATCCGCCAGAGAAAGCAGGTCATTGCTGTGAAGATCAAAGAATCCAAGGTAAGCTTTTACTTTTTCAGTTTTTGGCTCGAGAGAGATTAAAATGAAAGACTATTTATATTCGTCTGGAATTAGGACGACGGGTTGTTTCGGCATGTTGAAACTATATTTGCTGATTTTTGCCATTAAAGGGAAACTATGCCCGTTTTTAAAAAGTCATACATGTTATTTCAGTGATCAAAGATGGTCTGAAAATATCTATAAATATGAACAACTCTCCTAAATCCAAAAAACTAGGGTGCAAAAATGATAAAAGAATGGCTCCATAGACAATTTATTGGAAAATATGTTACACCCAGGGGAGTGTTCTCAGTATAAGGGTGCATTTCTGTTTCATAACACTATAATAAAATAAAACTCAATTGGGAATTAAAAAAAAAAGAAAACAAACATTTTGTGGGTCCATGAAATCAGTTTCCCATTTATTATCTATGAAGCAGCTCCAGGCTTCATATATGATTACATCACTTATCGGGTTCCTGGCTTTGAGAGCGTGTAGGTCTCATAAATATTGATTGAACATTCCTTGGCCATGGAAAATTGCCCTATTGGAATTCTTAATTGAGGTGGTTTAAGGGTCATAAAGCCAACGAGGGGAATTAATGCGAGTCAAGTAACTAACTGACCTTCTTGCTCTGGTTTGGTCTCCTCCGACCGCTGAGAAAGATCTGTCGATGTTTGACTTTTTTCACTATCTAGTCACTTGTCCGACTCACTGGATGTCGACTGTGGGTATAATCCTGGCTGCGTTCTCCTCCCATTCTTCTGTCTCCACCATCTAAAATGGGGAGCTAGAAAAAAGCTCAACAGCTCAATATAGATCCAGAGTTCAAGGATAATTCACTGTATTTCAGTTTTATGTTCATTATAGATAGATGCAGAGTTTATTGAAATAAATGAATTGTTTCATTCATAGTATATCAATTCTAACAGTTACATCTCAGCTCCATTTGAAGCAGCCAAATTGCCAATTCATATTCAAGAAACTCATCTCCGGGTCCCAGTCCGCTGCTAGAGAACAGAGGTTTTGTACAAGAGGATAAATATGAGCGAAGCGGCACCGTGGACAGAATATATTCATCTAGGTCTCAGTGTGGTTGGTTGTTAATGCTGCCTTTGTAGTTGCTTGCTCGCTTTTCCTCAACACACATCACATGGATGCTTTAGGAGGAATGGAAAAGACAAACAAGGAAAAGGAGAGCAGCAACGGCCTTTACCACACGGAGACAGCCAGGAATGTGTGTGGAAAGAATCTGGGATGGCAGCAGAGACTGTTGTGAACTTGCTGCAGGACGTACTGTACAGTGTGTGTGTGTGGACATGTGCCGATGTGTATATGGGTGGTTTGTTGCCCTCAAAGCGCCAAGGGTTTCAGGACGGAGGCTAACTCTAAATCTCACCCTCCCAGAGGTGAAGTTTTAAGTGCTTGTGGAAGATCCTCTGAGGCAGCAAAAGAGCTTTGTCGAGAGATGAAAGATTTCCAAACACTGAACACAAGGACTGAAGTAGGTGTGTATGTGTGTGTGTGTGTGTGTGTGGGTGAGAGAGAGCAACTGTGTCAGAGTGTGTCCGCAGTGATTGCAGGCAAAGAGAGAGGCTTGTTCTCCTGAGAGTCTGGGTCTGTAAAAGGCTGTCTAGCAGAGGGTAGAGGAGTTAAATGTAGGAGACGGAGGAAAGAAGTACACATAAAACACCAGAGGAGCGCTTGATTGATGTCGGCCTGCAGGTGATGTGTTAATATTTGAGAGTCTTTAAGGGTCAATAAAGATGGATGAAATGCACCTCGAGTAAATCAAATAATCAGGGGAGTGTTAAAAATGGATGTTTGCCTGAGAGGAGAGGAGACTGCAGCCACTGGAGGTCAGGTAAATGTTGGTCATTTCAGGCATTACAGCAACCAGAAGCATGTTGTTTTTGCTGTTAAGGACAGTGTCGGAGAGGAAAATGCTCAGAGGTGACTCTGCAACAGAATAACAGGATTATGCAGGCGTGATCATGGTGAGCGGAGCTGTGCAAGGTGCTGCTATTCTCTCTCTGAGGAGACTCAGCAGTCATGCCTAATCTCTCCCCTCCCAAACAAAACACACACTATTCCCATGTTCTGGTGTGTGCAGGAGCGTCTTTATCATGTGACGCTGCTTGTCCTCCACCCCCCTCTTCCTCTCTCGCTCATTCTGAAAAGTATTTTCACTCCTTTAGAGCCTTGAGGATTAACAATTCAAATCTGTTTGGGGGTTTTAAAAAAAACTCTTGATTCATGAAAACAGTTGTTGTGTTATTTTTACCTTCAGTTTACAAAGTTGGTAGAGACTGTTGGTTTAAATGTGTTAAAAAAATCTGTTTACAATTTACTGACAATGGTGTCTTGTGGGTATACCAGTTGTGTCTGGTCTCTCAGAAGGGATGGAAGTAGCGTGACATTTACTGCACCAAAATCCTCTTAGGGTAGAGATTGGTTTGGTGTACAAAGCGTGTGACTCTGACACACAAGCTGTTCACAGCCAGTTTCATACTTCCAGTCAAAGTTGGTCCCAATAACCAGTCCTCCACCAAATAACTTGGAAAATGCGTATAGTGTGTAGTGTAGCTCCAGCTACATATATAATATGTAGCTGGAACAAGCAGCTGATTACCTTAGCTTAGCATAAAGACTGGAAACAGCTAGCTTGGCTCTGTTTAATGACAACAAAATCCACCTACCAGAAAATCAAAAGCTCACCAATTAACACTTTATATTGCTTATTTAGTTTCACTTTTGGTCTTGAAAAGTAAGTTATAACTTGATGCTTCATCCCGACAGTTGCTCCGAAAATGCACATGAGGTTCTATAACTGCTAGTCCAATTTATTTCCAAATTACATTAACATATTGCTAATTTTAATAGATAAAAATGATGGTGACTGACTTTGTATGACTCCTAAAGGAAGACTTTATTTTTTACATTTCAGCTGATATTAACATTTTATTTAGAAGAGTTGGCTTCTGTTTCGCGGTAACAGGCTATCGCACCAATTGTTTTCTGGACTTTCCCTTGACAGTTAGCTAGCTAGCTTGTTAATTCCACCACTCTTTAAAATAAACAAAGTCACCCATCTGGCAATAGCAATGAGCTTTTATAATCTGTGTGGGTGGATGAAGCATTGGGCTTTTAACTTGTACTTATTTAGCAGCTGGCTAGCTTGCTACAGGATGCAGCATTTTGGCAGCAAGAATCAGCCAGTCCCAGCACAGTT
This sequence comes from Serranus cabrilla, assembly GCA_903364295.1. Lineage (NCBI taxonomy): Eukaryota > Metazoa > Chordata > Actinopteri > Perciformes > Serranidae > Serranus > Serranus cabrilla. Next base: position 226,782 of record CAFUXE010000001.1, on the reverse strand, counting down.
TGGGGAGACTATGGAGAATACTCTTGTGGGAGAAATAACACAGAATTAGACTTTTTGTTTCAGGCCTAGCGAACTTGAGAGTTCTCATGTGTGTAATAAACACACAAATACATGTACTATTGAGCACAGAATACATTTTTGTTCACCCAAATCAACTTCAACTGTACCTTTTGCAATATTAATTACATTCTAAAAAATATTATTGAGCTAGTATATATTTCTATGTTTAAAATGTCCCATGGTTCCTACATTTAATCTATAATTGGACTGTTAATTCAGCTTCAGATGTGTGTGTCTTAAAGAGAAGAAGTGAGACACACACATACTTACACACACACACACACACATAGAGAGACCCTGCCATATTGTCCATTATTCTGAGAGAGGGAGTAATCATCTCTAAAATTGTTGTTTGCGGCATATGTTGCCAAATAATAACCCATCCATTAAACCCGCCTTGCCTCTCCTCTCCACGCGGTCAACAGCTTGCTCAAACGTCTTTTATAGTGACAACAGATTATGGTGGACTTGGTGGAAGAGCAGCTAAGACGTCAATTGAAAACTCCATTAAGTCGCCAGCTTAGAGAGGCTTCTAAGCAGCAACAGATTTCCCAGCAGCAGAAAGCGAGTGCGCAGTAGACACTGTTTTGATTCTTTGAGAGCTTTTGATGACAAGCTCTTAACCGATTGCCACCCAGTGTGTTTTTTTTTCCCGAATTCCTATTTGCATAATTCAAGCCCTGCAAGCAAAAAGTGTGTTGCTGAAAATATAAATGACTAATCCTTTAAGGGCACTCATCATTTTTAAATGTTTTTGCTCTTTTTTGTTATATTTTAGCGTTAAGAGATTCAAGTTGTTACTGAAAGTAGGCTTTTTCAGACAATGAGGCAACCTAACCGTTTGCCATTTGAAGGTTCAGCCAGGTTTCATTTAATCATCACTGCTGAGAGGTTCCCCATACGAAAGCTGGCATTTAATTCTACAGCTCACCTTTCTGTGACAGTCTCACAAGCTGCCTGTGTTATTTCCTGCTGAGAGTTTCATTAAACTCTTAAGTTCATTTGAGGAATCAGGATATGAGCGGTAATGAAGATAAATTGATTACTTTAATTTCCAATGAGCAGAGAATGACTTCCTCATGCTCAGTCGGAAATTATATTACAGTACAGCCATTGACAAATTACAGCCAAACTCTCACCAAGCCTGTGTGTGTTTGTGTTCAGTCTGAACTCTGACCTGACTGAGTGACTCTTGATGTGCACAGCAGGGTTGTTTTTGATGAAGATGAAGCAAGTTAATACAGGAATTTCTGGCCAAAGTCATCCTTTACTTGCACGGTTTTCAGGGCATGAAATTCCTCCAGCTGGCTGTGCTGCTACTTCTAAACATGCATACCAAGTTTATGGAGATAAATGGGTGTTTACAAGGCAGAAGCAAAGTATCTGTGGTTTGGTTGGTGAGGGCAAGAGCCGTAAATCTATAGTTTCTTATCCAGTTTGCAAACTTTTTCAGTAGTGCTCATTAGCTAACAAACATGAACAAATTAGCTTGCTGGGCCTCGTCCTCTGACTGTTATTATATCAGATAACATCACATTACGCCTTTCACCTGTGCCCTTGTATTACGCAACAGATTCATGAGGTCAGTGTGAGTAAAGAGCCAGTGGCCTCGCTCCAACTCTGACCTGATAACCAGGACTCTGTCCTCTCTGCCGCATTCCTGGTTTCTTCCTGTCTCAGTGTTTTCCTGTCCGTCTCTGCACGTATCTGCATCACTGTGTCAGTAAGCATGCATCTATTCCTGGAGGTTTATTGTTGAGTGTGTGACAGCCATCAGTCACAAGGTAGACAGAAAAGGGGGAGTTTTTTTTGGAGCATGGGTTATGTTTTTGGCTTGGCTGATCATAGAGGGACAATCTGATGCAGATTCCTCCTTTCATTAGCTTAATTAACTGCACATAATTCAAAGATTTCTCCAACAAGATCATATTTGATCGGTGTCCAAAACATTCACTATCGAGCCAAGATTCCCGCTGAGGGTTTGGGTTTGTTTTAGTGTTGCAATAAAACTATATATTGACAGTCAGCAGTATGGCAACTCAAACTGACTTTGAATCCGTATTTTAGAGCAATTTGGCAGTAAAGCTTAATTATATTTTCTGGAAGTGTTGAACATATTTGTGGATTAGTGGCTGTCACAGTGATGAATGCCTCATACCGAGAGACCAAGAAAAAAAAAATCAGTCGCTAAAACAGCGATGTATTCTTTCAATCTCAGAATGAGCGATGAATATAAATGGCAGTGTCGCAGCGCAGTAACACGGGCGGCGTCTGTGTTTGTTCCAGGTGATGAAACTGCGTAAGTTGGCGCAGCAGATTGCAAATTGTCGCCAGTGTCTAGAGCGCTCCAGTGCCCTCATCACACAAGCAGAGCAGAGCCTGAAGGAGAACGACCACGCCCGCTTCCTCCAGACCGCCCGGAATGTAGCAGAAAGGTGGGTGATGTAGCGTACAGACACACAAACATATGTGCAGACACACGGAGGACATATTGTAGTTTGTGTTTGGTGAAAGTCCTGTACGTCAACAGGCTGCACACACACGCCCACCTCTCTCCTCATGTTTGCCCTCTGTGGTTTTCTGTGTTCATTCATATCTCAGTCTTTGTGCGTGTGATATGTCATTTGAGGAAAGACATACAATTAATTAATTAAAACGTGTATGAAATCTGTCATTCTGTATATAGTTTTTTTTTCTCTATGCAGTTATTTTATCCTGTTGCAGGACTATTTTAAATGAACTCGACCTACACATTTGTTTAAAAAATACAGAATATAAAGCTCCTGCCCTCCATTGAGTGTGCCTATTTTCCTTCCATGAAATCTAATCTTAGCTGCTGCATTATACCAAACCTCTTTAGCTCCTGCGATCGATGCCAGGCCTCTGTTAAAAATCATCTATCTTTTAAGTGGCCAGGTCTGCGGTTACTTTTTCCACCTGCTTACTTCTGTAATACTTTCATCCTCTCCTCCCACCACAGACTTTCTCCTGCACGGACCAAAGCTTGTGCAAAACCTGCAACTAGTGCAGCATATTTTTATTTGTCCAGACTCTGCTTTTTTTTTTCTTTCTTCCTTTCAGCACCCGGTTGGGTGCTTTATTGACCAGCCGGTTTCTCTTCACTGAGAAACAAAAGTCTGAAGGACTAGCGCTGGTCTGTGCTCTGCTCTGTAACCCTGCCAGCTCTGTGGCTCGGGCTGCTCCTGCCACAGACTGATGCTCAAAGCAGAAGGAGAAACAAGTTTCCACAGAGCTGCAGAGTCAGTGTGTCAGTGTGTGTCTGTGTTTTAATTCTGACAATCTAACTGTGTGTTACTGGTTGTTTATGTCGAGGCAGGTTGCAAACACTGAACATTTCTGTGTGCTTAAAATGTTATATTCTCTCCCTCTGTTTTTCCCTCCCCCTCTCTCATCCTTTCCTCCACACCTCCTCCCGCCTCCTCCTCACCTTCCATCTCTCCCTGCTCCTCCCCTCCCTCTCCTCCTCCTCCTCCTCCTCCTCCGACGTCTCGCTCCTCCTCTGCTCCTTCACCTCCCCGACGTTCCCGTGACATTTCCTTTCCCTTGCTCCCGTGTCCCAACCGTTCCGCAGGGTTGCCATGGCGACAGCCTCCTCCCAGGTACTTATCCCTGACGTCAACCTGAATGAGGCGTTTGACAACTTTGCCCTGGACTTTTCCAGAGAGAAGAAGATTCTGGAGGGACTAGATTACCTCACAGGTAAGAGCTGTATATGCCAAAAAATTACTTTTTCAATAAAATAACTATTTATAACTGTTAAGTTTCTCCTTTTTGCTACTTCTATTAATAGCTATAACTTATCACTTAATATATATAACTAGCTTCTACTCACCTGAATTAAGACTTTTTTTATGTGTATATATATATATATATTTCTTATGTTTCTTTAATTTTTATTTTTTATTTGTATTGATATGTTGATATATATGGCAACACCTGACCGTGCTATATTGGTTTGAATGGGAACATCCATTGTCCTGTCATTCTATTTCTATGTGACACATCACTTCTAATATTAGATCAAACCAGGAAAGTTTCTAACGTTTGTATTTACTGAACAGTTATTCATGCTGTTGTTTCCTCCACCTGTAGCTCCCAACCCGCCCTCCATAAGAGACGAGCTGTGCACGGCCTCCCACGACACCATCACTGTCCACTGGACGTCAGAGGACGAGTTCAGCGTCACCTCCT
>CAFUXE010000001.1:184414-198372 GCA_903364295.1 Serranus cabrilla | reverse complement strand
CTATTCGTGGGTGTGCAGTCCATCTTCTTTTCCAATACTGGACCAATTTCAGATTTGTTGCCCCCAGTAGCCACTTAGACACAAAAACATGGGAAAATGGGGTCACGGTTGAAAAATACTGAAGTTGCCCTTTCAGAATACGGCTGGTGATATTCTGTGTTTAGATACAGACGTCCAACGAATTGCGGCTGAAAATAGTCCCCCTTTTATTCTTTTTTTTTCTTCAAGACCGACTTAAATCGATATTGCTTGTTCCCATTTCTTTCTGCAACAGTATTTGCATGGATGCAGGAGTAAAGAACACATGCTTCATTAAGACAGGAGCTGAGTTTAATGAATGATTCCCTTTTACTCTCAAATGATAGTACAGATAGACATGATGATGACTCTTGTCTGTGGAAAAAAAAATTCTTTCACATCTTTTTACTCTAACGAACCATCACAGAAACTTCCCTTCCAAAAACGGCGCCTTAATCACAGTGAAATGCTAAGCAGACCCAGAAGCCGTACTGCGAATGATTTCTCCAGCACTGGTCTCTGAAGACTCCGCCGAGTTCATTAATGGGTGAAGTTGGAGAAGATCAGTGACGGCTGTTTGTCTTTGCTCTTTGCTACACAAAGACATTTTCAGCTTTTCTGAAAGTTAAGTAGAAAGAGCCCGATCATTTCCCGATGAGAGGTGAGAAAACATGATGTTCAGGGTTCCCTAACGTGCACCATATACGCCAGCTGCACTCCAGCCATGTAACATGATTGATGCATTTTTAATCTCGCCCGTGTAAATCTGAGTCTTACCAGTCAGCACTGTTGGATTACATACATACATTACATATGGATCAGTCAATTAGAAGCCAGGCAGCATGCAGCCATGCATTTTAATGACATGGAATGATTCGCAAGTTCAGCCGAGCCGTAGAAACCTGTGAGAAAGATATAAGGTTTTGTTGGGGCTCCAGAGAGCTCTCCACGTCCCTGATGCTGCTGTTTCTACTGCAGTAATTGTTTAGTTATGCAGTAAAATGGATCTTTTTTTTTCTATCTGCCTCATTACAGCGGCAGCTCAATCTATCCCTCAGCAAAAAAAATGTGAGCCGGGGGAAAAAAAGAAGTGAGTGAAATTGACTGAATTGAAATAAAGTCGATTACCCAGATGCTATCCCGCTGCAAGTCTTCCAACAAGGACCCAGCGAAATGAAGTTGGAATGAAATTTCTTTTTATAAATGCTCCCCGAACAGTTGCCCCTTTTATTTCCTTCATTTTTTTTCCCTTTCTAATTTTTGTGTTTTACAAGTTCCCATTAAAGGCTTCCCAGTTCGTAACAATGCACAGCTTCAAGGCAGTCAAACAGAGAGCACTTATCACCTCTTCAGACTGGAGGAAACTTCTCTAATTGCTGCTGAGTGTGAGCAGACTAATCACAAGCACGGCTACGAAATCCACTCAGTGGGATTTACTCTTTCATTATCTTGTCCCGTCTTTATTTTCTGTAATATACAGTCTGACAGCACAGGAGTGTGTGTGGTATTGTAAATGTGTGTATGACAAGATAACACTCAAGAAACAAACAGTGTCATCTCTGCTTTTCAAATGAACGACTGTGTCTTTGTGCAGCGGATGTAAATTGATTCAGAAACTTTCTTCGACATAAACATCTACTTTCTTATTTTGAATTGGGCGTCTTGCTAATACATCGCAGCACACACAGGTTCTTTGGGCCGTCAGGCCGGCAGTGAAGCGCTCCAGAAGAAATCAAATTTGGCATGTTCTCTGAGGGCTGCTAGCAAATACATTTATACTCACTGTGACTCTGCAACATAAACAAACAGTCTTCAGTGGTGGAACAAATAATCACTGTAGAAAACAATGAAGTCCTGCATTCAGTAAAAGTTTAGACAAATTAGCAGTGAAGGCTACTGAAGCATCCAATGCAGAATGGTTTCTTTCATACTGATTTGTTGTGTTATTCTTGAAGCTTTATGCAACACCTGCTTTAGAATACGTTGAGCCAAAATTATCCGTTTTTTACTACTGCTGCTGCCAACTTGTGTCCAAAGAAAAAAACAACCACATAATTTCGAAGAAGACACCATGTAGTTTGTTGGTAATCGCAGCTACACTTTTTCCAGACACCGTCATTGGTCATTGGAGTCACAGAAACTTGAAAATCTTCCTTGGGACACTTCATTCATGTTCAATCTTATTAGCAGTAAATGAAACGTCTCAGCTAAATTTGTAAGTAACTGGTTAGTGGCATCCATTCAATCCATTTTAAATCTGACCATGTGACTTTAATGTGGTTTATTCCAAAAACATGTGTCCAATATATCACACTAGATATCGTGTTGTCCAACCGATCTTTCAAGAAGAACTTCAAGATGTTAATGACAGTTTTCGGACCATAAAACCAATGTCCTGCTGATCTTTATGAATCCAGTGGTAGAAAAAAACACAGTTCTAAAAAAAAAAAAAGTGATCAAAAAGTGGATTTGTAGAATTGTGACATCCCTAATGATAACAAACAAGTAAGCAGTTTTTAGCGTAACTAATGATTTGAACTTCCATGGCTCACTTTTGTGAATCCAGTTTGTTACGTTACTTATGTTTCTTACGTAACTTATGGTAGTCATGACAACAACTTCCCTTCCATGAAGCATTTACGTACACGTATTTACTTTTTAAACTGTCTTGCCCTAAACCTCGGTCAGTGGTTTTATAGCATAAATTAACCACAAACCGTATGTGTATTTTAGAACGATCCGCTGTACCGAGCCGCTCATATGAGTCGTTATGGGTGGCTCTGACAGACGGTTTGTTCTGTCGTTCAGGTTGGAGATCTTGTTGATATGTGAGCATGCTTGGGCGTGCCGACACTTAGAGGCTTCAGTTTGGGGGGTTGAAAATGTGTTCACCCTAGTTCTGAACAATGAGTTGCATTCTCAAAATAAAGAAATTAACAGTTCAACATCACATGACAGCGCTGAACAGTTGCAGACAATGATGCATTTAAGGTTGTGTGAAAATTGGCACCAGTTCGCTTTGCCAGCCTGCCAACACGACGGCAATTAAAACTGAGTGCGAGAGTTCCTCTCGTGCTGCAGCTGCCATTTTGTCTGTGCAAAGCTCAAATTCAGATTCACTTGGAGTAATCTGCCGGCTTTATGTATATACACATTTAAATTCCCATACGATGAATTCAGCATTCAAACCCAAGCTTATTATGCATGACTTTCCATTTACAAGGATCCTGCTGGCGTCGGTTCAAAACATTTCCACTCGGCCACTTACTGTATGTCTGCTTGTGTGTAGGCCGGAGTTGACACTGTGTGTGTGTGTGTGTCTGCTTGTCCTCTACCGTCACGTGTGCCTCCCCTTCCCCAACCTCGGGCCCAGCCCGGGCTCTCAGGAGTCATCCCCTGGAAAGGCATGACAGAGCCCCAGTGTTTGGAAATGGCTGCGCTGGCAGCGATAAGCAGTTCAAAGAAGAGAGCGCATTAATGTAATTGGCTGCCAGCAGCACATTGGCCTCGTCGTCTCATATCCACACGCGGTAACACACACTCACCACACGGATTATTGGAGGGGAGTGTGTGAGAGAGGATGAGAATGAGAGAATGGGGGAAGAAAGATGAAGGGAAGGACAGATAGAGGGAGGGGAGGAGGAGTCGGGGTCCTCATTGTGTCGCTCATTAAGCCGTGGGAGGCTCAGGGAGGCTGAGAGATGAGATGAGAGGTGTCAGAGTTAAATGTCAGGTCTGGAAGGGACGTGGCTGACCTCCATGAAGCCTACACACACACACACATTACGGACAGAGGAGGTAGAGAGGGGATCCTCTGCTGAATCTTCGGCCTCGTATTATCCCCTCAACTTCTCTTTTCCTCCTCACTCCCTAACTCCTCTCTCTCTCTTTCTCTCTCTCTCGCTTTCTGCCACTCACCTACTTTTACCCTCTCAATTTTCCACCCATTACACCCAAATTACGGGTGTCATTGCAAATTGAATTGTTGCAACCGGATAGCAGCATTTCCACTGAATAGCCTCGGCCGCTACCTACTGCAGTGGAAGTGAAGGCTATTTCCTTCAGCTAATTTCCAAGTCTGTGTGATGGCTGGCACGGAGGAGAATGCCGGGTGGCTTCCTCCACTGTTCTGAAATGTTTTCACCAAAGGCTGTGCGAGGCTTTGAAGTTTAGACTCTCGCCCTTGTATTTCAAACATTCTCCTCTTCTGTCTCTCTCTGTGAGTTCTCTGTGAGTTCTCTGCGAGCGCCTCTCATCCCACTTTCTATTTATTTTTGTCTTTTGCTGCCGCTCTGAGTTAAAATCTTGCTCTAATTTTTATTCTCACCCTCAGCTCTTTTACCTTCTGATCTTGTGGTATCTTCCGCCTTTTTTCACTTGACAGTAAAGAATCGGATCACGAACACAAAGTAGCAAGAATTTGTTGGTTTGTGCTAAATAAAGAAAGAAGCTCTGAAGCTAACAAATTGACTGGAAACTACTTGTGATCTGCAGTGACTAAATTCTTTCATTTCAATTTAATACATTATTCTTCTGACACATTTTTAAATGATCAATTCACCCGATATCGTAGAAAGTCTACCATCTCTCGAACTCAATGAAACTATATGGCACTTTCCTTTTGGTACTTTAAAGGGACAAAAAACTCCTTTTAAAAACTCAACAGCTCTCAGTGTCTCTTCCACAGATTATGGTAAAAAGAAAATAGCTCAATAGGTGAGTTTTTCAAATGTATTATTTAATGTTTTGAGCTCCACAAGCCGAACGCCATCTATACCCACTATATTCAAGTAGCATTGGAGATATCTTAGAGTTGTCTGCTCTCTCTCCAATATGATGGAGCTGGAGCTAACGGTGCTCAAAGGGCCAAAAAATACAAGAAATCATGAGCTGGTTACTCAAGATAACATAACATATCATGAGGAACTATGGTAGAAAGAAAAAAGTTAAATAGGTGAGTTTTTCAAACAAATTTTTTTCAAACTTAGAGCTCCATGAACTCAGTGGGTTTTTGGGTGAACTGTCCCTTTAATGATTGTGCGCGTCTCCATGTGTGTAGCATCATGTTACAGTTTTTATGCCTCACTTTGTAATTTTGTTATTTTGCCAAAAAAAAAAACATGATGATGTTAAATGATGTTAGGGATAATGATGATTATGTGATCATTATCATTATCATTAGCAACATTAGCTGCCAACACACAGTAATAAACCCCTAAAAGCTCAAAACGCCGTCTCTTCACAGGTCAACCCTTCAAGTTAGATCCAAAGACAGCCCACAAGAAGCTGCGTCTGTCCAACGACTGCCTGACCATGGAGAAGGACGAGAGCTCACTGAAGAAGAGCCACACCCCGGAGCGCTTCAGCGGCACGGGCTCATACGGCGCAGCTGGAAATGTCTTCATCGACAGCGGGTGCCACTACTGGGAGGTGCTGCTGGGAGCGTCCACATGGTAAGAAACACACATGCACAAAACTACATTATATAAGCCTGCGAGGAGGCTCCATAAACCGAAATATCTTTCTTTAGGGAGTTTAAATCTAGGCTGTTATGCAAACCCACACACAACAGACACACACAGTGTATACTCTTACCCTATTTATATTCTTTTCACTAATTGGCTCTGAAGTAGACCTCTTCATGCAGGAAAGACCCAAAGGGCCCGTGCCTATCTTGTGTGTCCTCAGCATGAGGTAGTTTGACTGTGCAAGTAAAGTCATTAAGGAGGACACTGGTTTCAGATCACTAATGCATTCCAAAATGTTCCTACCCTGCAGGTATGCCATCGGCGTGGCTTACAAATCAGCCCCGAAAAACGAGTGGAGCGGCAAGAACTCGTCCTCATGGGTGTTCTCGCGCTGCAACAACAACTTTATGGTGCGCCACGACGGCAAGGAGATGCTGGTGGAGGCGAGTCTGCAGCTGAGGCGGCTGGGTGTCCTGCTGGACTACGACAACAATTCGCTGTCCTTCCACGACGCCATGAACTCCCAGCACATTCACACCTTTGAAGTCTCCTTCCTCCTGCCCGTCGTGCCCACCTTCATGATCTGGAACAAGTCGGTCATGATCCTCTCAGGGCTGCCCGTCCCCGACTTTGTCGATGGTGTGGCCTCAGATCTTCAAGAGCAGCAACAGCAGCAGATGGGCCTGTGCCGGCAAGAGTCGCCATACTTGACCGGGATGAAGACCTGCCACTGAGAAAGGCCCACGAAACGGCTTGGCAGAGTCCATTCAGGCCCGGTGACTGAGAGGTTGATTGGGAGCTGAAAGACATTGACAGTGTAACTGAGTTCTGCTCTGTCCTCTGCATTAAGAGAGGACCAGTTACTTTCTTATGGATTTAGAAAGTGTTGGAGATATGCACACCAGTCCTGTTAGTTTGTAGCCATCCAATGCTTTGCAAATCCATCAGTGGGAACAAGGTCTCTGTGCTGCAAATGTCGGTAGACCTGAAATTCATCTGGTGCCCTGGAGTTACTGAGGGCGGGACTGGATGTCTGGTTTTATGACCATTAAGGTCTTCCTTTTTGATTTATCTTCCTCCTGAATTGACCCTAGGCAGAAGACCAAGGAGGGAAAGTTGTTGTCAGCCATTTAGAGTTAAAAGTTACAACATGTGAACAGTAAAATTCAACTCACCTGCGGCAGATTAAAAATACACAGCAGAGGAAGCAGGAAAATCCAGTGAGGAGTCGTCTGACTACAGACATTTTAACTTTATTTATGTCTCATTAAGGTTAAGTTATGTGTCAAGGGAATTTGAGAAAAAGAGATTTAGATTGAGAGAGTTAGATGAGAAGATTGAAACCACCAGCATGTCTGTACACTAAATGTGAAGCTAGAGCTACTTTAGCTTAGCATAGCATGAAGACTGGACAGTCTCAAGCTACTTCCAGCACTTAACTTTGAGTAAAGCTAGTGTTGGTTTTACATTTCTCTTTTTTTTTATAAATCAAACAAATGAGTGTAATGTGTGCATTCGTGAGCTTTTGAGGTTGCTGCAAATTGATTTATTTTTTAGCATTGGACAGAGCCAGGCTAACGTTAGCTAACGCCCGTTGTTTTTAGGGTTAGGCTGTTGACTTTAGCTTCATATTTAGAGTAAAAATCTAACTCCCAGCAAGAAAGCTACTAAATATGTCCCAAAATATATACTTAAAATGTGGAGGTGTCCCCTTTGAGTCCACTTGCTAACGCAAACACATGCTAGCTGTGTACATTCTGTGTTTCTTCACGTCACTGTTCATGTGTTGTAGCCTCTGTAGCTGTAAGTGGTCGTAGCTAAAGTCTTTTCCTTGATCTTCCTCCTGGCTTTGACGCAGCAGTCCTGTTTGTATCGGCGGTTTGTCGCTTCCAGGTCTTGGGAAGTGTTCCTGTGCTCCCAGATATAAAAAGATCGCAGAGGGGTTAGATTTGCATCATGTGACTACTCGACTTGTATAATAAGAGGTTTATTGAATATTAGAGGAAAAAAGTGTTATTTATGACAAAAAAGATGGTTTACTTTTATTATTAATCTCAACATATTCATGATGCACTTTTTAATTAACACTATTTCCCCTCTATGAGTATTAAAGTAGATGGAGCAGAGTGGCAGGGAGGTTATGGGGAGGGAAAGTGACAACTAGCACTACTGCTGGTCATGTTCACACCTCTGAAAAATCTATATTTTTCGTTTTGCTACCAATCTGGTGTAGTAAAAGTTTGAAAGGTTTTTCACTGAGCTTTGAACACAACCAGTGACTCTCCCTCCCCATGGCTCTTTTCAATAGCATATAGTTACTTTATCTTGTTTAGAAAAGGGATATGATTACGATGATGTTTATGCGTTTTTTTATCATGATGAAATGATGATAAACTAATAGCTGTTTTAAAAAAAAGTTCACTCTGTTGTCGACTATTCAGGGAAGGAAGGGGTTAACACTTTAACTTGCTGTCTGTCGCAATGTCATGGCATGATTGTGTTTTCCTCTGTGATTTGTTAACACGCACACATGCACATACACACACAAACCAACACACATGTCATGTTTCGTTTAGGTTGGCCTTGTCGTGATAAATGCATGAGACATTGTAGGATCCCACACTGGTTCACTGGGTGATTTAAGTAGCTCTTTCAAGTTCACTAAATCATGTTTTTCATCAGATCCTGACTCACCTGCACATCAGCTTCCAACAGACTTGATCTCTCTGTGTCACCCATCACTGTTCAGACAGCGGCTTCAGCTGGATCCATTGTTTGCTTTTTATTTGGATTTGAAGGCCGAGTGTGGGTGACATTTTCCCTCTGGTTTGATATTCAGGTAGCGGCTTTGATTCAGACAATCAAATATGTATTATAGTTTATGCAGATTTAAGAGATTGTGTAGCAGTCGGAAGGGATTGTGATAAAGTGAAACTTGGGGTTTTGTTGAAAAAGAAAGTGTTTTACATACCACCTTGTTAGATTGGACACCTCATGGCCAGCCCTGTGTCCTAACAGTTATATACAACGATTCTCAATTACGTTTCCAGGAAAACATGTTTTCTCACAAATTACAGTCACAAAACTACAGTTTAAACATGTGGTTAATGTTGTGAAATGGTCACAGTTTGGTTAGATTTAGGCACCAAAAGTACTTGTTAAGGTTTAGTAAAAGATTGGGGATTGGGTTAAAATGAGTATGTTTGTTACGTAAATAAGTAAATATTGAAAGTCCTGTGTTTGTTTCACCCAGCCTAAAACTTTTTGTGCAACAGGACAGGTAATTTATGTCTCTCAAAACAACATGTTCTATTTAAAGTTGGGAAACAGTTGCACACTGTTTAAAGTCTAAATACTTGGTTAGGTTGAGGAATCAAAAATTACTAAAACTACTTGGTAACGTTGCGTCACTTAACCATGTAACAGATCAAAGTTGTAAACTAAAATAACTCAACGAGGACTGTTTTTATATCAAATGTGACACAAATACAGTTATCCTGGGTCAGCGCCTAATTTCCTGTTTTCCACTCATCATAATTACTGACCACTAGAGGTCGCCACCTAAGTAAAAACATAAACATCGTAATGTAATAAAGTTAACATCGGTCATAATAACCTGCTTGCAGTGATGACCTACCCGGGTGTTTTTTGGGTGAGGACGGTTTGTTTTCATTACACGCCAACAACAAATGTAATCTGGAAGAAAATACGTTTTCCTCTGAGTTTAATTTGTTCAGTTGCATGTGTATGTTATTTTTAGACCAGGCTGCAACCATTTTCCCTCTTTTAACACATTACCAGGTATGTACTTAATGTTTAATGTCATGTAACATTTGAATGGACAGGATATGATTTGCTTGACCTTGAAAGCACACTCTGATTTCAATAATATACTACTAATGACGGATACATATTGATAAGTCAAGCAAAGATCCAGTGATGTAAAACTTTGATATATAGAAAAATAGTGAAAATCTGACATTTCATGACCTCCCAGTGGATCTTTCGACCTGCGGTGTTGCTTCAGGGCAGCTGTGTGATGATGCGTCAGTCAGGACTGTTTGATGGAAGTATTGACTGCATGAGCGCTACAACAGCAAAGATCTACATTTGTATCTATTGTCTACAACAGAGATAATCCACTGGTCAGCACAGGAGGAGCTCCAGTTAGAGGAGAGGGTTATCTTCTTTTCCGTCAGGGAGATTACTGATTGTTACCTGACTTCCAGATATCCACCCATCTTGTTGAATAATGTCGGTCACAGGCTCCAAACGGCCATGTGTTGATTTGTGATCCAGACTGACAAGCTCAACTCATCTGTACAAGCGTGCTTGGCTGGGTCACTGCATGATTACGTGACCTTGCTGCAGGTTCATAAATCTTTCCTTATCTTCATGATGAGGTTTCTTATCTTGAGTCAAGCATATTCTCTTCTTTTCTTTTTTTTCTCCTTTGCAAAAAAATGAAACCATGACAAGAACGCTCAGAAACGAAATGTTCATTGCCATGCATATCAGATAGTTTGCAGTGTTCTTTCTTTCTTTGTGTCACAAGTCAATACAGTAAAATATATACGGTGAATGATTTTCAATAGCTACCCACTCCTTGTAGTGCAGTGTAATACCCTAGAGACAATGCAATAGATTCTCCTTTTTGCTTTCTGTTTGTGTAACTTGGGAAATTATTTTTTACAACTCATGAGAAACATGCTCCTCTCCTTTTGGCATCTGGACCTTGATAAACAGCACAAAAAAGAGCAGCGTTGCATTCATGCAAGGCTTTCTGTTTCCACATATGAGAGATAATTTTAGCCAGAGAGGAATGTAAATCATAGGGGGAAATATATATTATATAAAGTTGTATAATATACAAAATATATATGAACCAATGTTATTTATGTGAATTTAAGTCCAATTAAAAGTCTGATCCCAAATACACCGGAGTCATGATTCTTCATTGTATCTCGCTTTGTTGTTGTGCCCAAAGTGTCGGGATCCCTCTGGCCTTCACCTGCAAGATGTCACTCAAAGAGACACACAACAACCACAAAGAGACACAGGTGACTACTAAGACACAAAACAACCGGAGAAGGTACAAATGACAACAAAAAATACCAAAAATAATAACACAAAGACCCACAAATGACTACAAATAGCCACAAAGAAACCAAAGACAAACAAGTGACTAAAAAATACACAAAATGACCAAAAACGACACAAACAAACCCACAAAAAGGTGCATAATCACCACAAAGAGACTGACTACTAAGACACAAAACCACCAAAAAAGACACAAAGACACACAAACGACTACAAAGAGCCACAAAACGACCAAAGAAAGAATAAAAAATACTATTAAGAGACAAAGCAGAGTCAAAACAACCACAGAGAAACAAGTGACAACAAAGCAACACAAAATGCAACCTAACCTAAACACAAACTGACTACAAAGACCAGAAAAACACACAAAACAGTACATATGGACCACAAAAAAACTACTACAAAGAGACTCAAAACAATAACCATAAATGGCAAGAACTGACTACAAAGAAACAAACATACAAAAAGGTGCATATGGATGACAAAGAGACAGAAAACAACAGGAAAAAAGAGTGTTTTTCTCCCATATGGGAGAGGTGCTGGGGCCTGTTGCATTTGCATGTCTGTGCCCAGGGGCCCATTGTGTCATAATCCACCCAGAGCACATCAGTAAGTGAACGCAGCACTGTTCCCATGCTCTTGCTGCCGCTGCTAAAAGCTCTTCCTTTCAGATATTGGTGTTTTATAGCCTCTATAATTGCAGCCTGGCTTATGAAAATATAAATATCCGCAATAAATCTCCTTTTCACAGACATATCATACATGAACTGAGCTTCTGAACTCTGCTGTGTGGTTTGGTCACCAATTTAAAAAGTGGCCCAAAGCTTCCCAAAGGGGCTGAGCCTTTGAACAGTTAAAGGCAGCGTAAGGCTGCCAGGCTGGCAGGTCATCCAGGGCTCAGGGTGGGGTTAGTGGGACTGTACCCTCTGAGCCCTCGTCTGTCATCACTGGCACGCATGCCTCATTACTACAACATAGTACTGCAGTGCATAGGTCCCAACACAGCCTGCGAGCATGGCACACACACACACTGACCCCGAAACGATGAGCAATATGTTCACTTATTTTGTAGCTTGTTTTCCTGTGAGGCAGAACTGTTTCCACAATGTCAGGAGAGAACATGGAGGATCTCAGCCGCAGAAGCTTTAAAATAAACAAATCTATAAAATCTAAAAAGCGTAGAAACATACAAATAATGGCATCATGTGTATTATTTGGCCATGTGGCCCACTGTCTGCCCTGAAATATCTTGTAGCCTCCCACTGAAACCATATCAGCTCCAAGGTCACTGCTGTGCACCTGACCCTGCACTGCTGCCCCCGCTGAAAAGATGAATTATCTCCCTCGGGGATCAATATTGCATCACACACATACATCATACCCATGACCTTGGATAGTTTGGACCAAATCTGTGCAAATGTCTAACCTAAAGCTAAAAAAAATGTGCTAAAATAAATTGTTTGTCCACATAAAAATGGGCCAGGACTCGGGAATAGTTTATTAAGTTTTGAGTTTAATGGATTTTAATAGCACTGCAGATGAACTGCACTCTGTTCCTCCCCAAAGAGTCTGCAAACTTTGATTTTGCCTTGAGCAGTAACAGAACTATTGAGGAGGAAAATATTTTTTTTATCAAAACAAAATACTGTATCATTCAATGTCTTAGTTTAATGGTTGTTAATTCCAGTTCATTTCCAAGTCGTTTCTTTAAAAGAACTATCTAATTTTTATCCAATTATGGGTCAAAAGGAGACAGAGTTCAGTTGGTATACTTCCAACTCATTAATTGCAATAAATTATAAGATCCTTAAATCATTTATTCATTGCACAGCAGGTCAACCGAACTTGAAAAATATGAAAACTGTCTACAGATAAACATAGAATTAAACGTAATTCATGAGAAGTTAATATTTACTTGTGCTGAATGAAGCAAATATTCTGCTAACTGCTTTCAAACTCGACACAGTGGATTCTACCAGGCTGCTATTTGCTCATAATTTCATGGAGGTTTCATAGAAAGAGCTGTAATTTGGTACAAATGACAGGAAAGGGAGATCCAGCGCTCTGAAACTGTCATTTTGATTGCTTTAGTTTGTTGTAAATTGATTTGATTAGTTGAAATATTCACAAACAGCACACCTGTTCAGCTTCCTGTTCAAGAAAGCAACAGTATTGGTTCATAGCTTAGGACTTTACTCTGTGGGACAACATGCAGTCCTTTCAGGGCTGTTTTACACTGTTTAAGACAAAACATTTAGATGTTTTTTAAATTATTAGATTACAGATTATGAAGACCAGACTCTGACCTCAGCTCCCTGACAGAATAATACTGGTTTGAGCTACACATCCTGTTGTGTCCTCTCTTTCCTCACTTTCTCCAGACCTCTATGGGATGATCACATTGAGCCATTTGTAAATTTAGCTTAGCAACGTAATGAGCGCTAACTTCAATCCAATTGCAAGCCATTACCGGCCTGTCTTTTAGAAGGGCAGCAGTCTGAACACTGGTTGTTACTTGTTTTAGGGCCATTTTAAGCAGCATTTGGTGCTTTTCTTCCAGTGTGGGTGTGCAGTGATAGATTACAAACCTCAGGGCCTTCACTCTGTCGACTACAGT
This sequence comes from Serranus cabrilla, assembly GCA_903364295.1. Taxonomy (NCBI): domain Eukaryota; kingdom Metazoa; phylum Chordata; class Actinopteri; order Perciformes; family Serranidae; genus Serranus; species Serranus cabrilla. The sequence goes on along the minus strand of CAFUXE010000001.1, from coordinate 185,169 downwards.
CCAAAAGTTTAAATACCGGGTCTGTGATTGGAGGCCTTTCAACATCTCTGTGTGACAGATTAGCTGGCATTTAGATGCGATGCTCACTCTGTCTCCGCTCCCTCACCCTGCTAGCCAGCTACTAGCATGCAAGCCTTTGGAGCAACCCATAATTACATTTCTAATTGCAGAATAATTAGGACTCCCCGTGTAGCTCGTTAAGTCATTTGTCACCGAAGCCTCTAATATGGCTGCAACAACTCTCTAATTACACCAAATAAAGAAAAAAAGTCTACATGGTGGGGAGCGTTTCATCACTACCTGTGGCTTTAGTGTCGAACCATAAATAAAATTTCATCCATTCAAATATTGATTATTATTATTGTTCTTATTATAAGAATATTCTCACTGAACGGGCAGTTCCTCTGTCCTGCAGCAAAGTTTAAATCTTTAAATGCTTCTAATCAAAATATACTGTGTAAGCATGTGGTCCCAGCACAGAGCATTCGAGATGTGGCCAAACTGCTTTCTCTCACCTTTGAAATACAGCAGGGTCAGGTGATTTCTCTCTCCAGAGAACACCCAAAGACTAATGCAAGCTTTCATCACCAGCAGGCAATAGATTATTGTAATGTACTCCCCTCTGGTCGCCCCCAAAAAAGACAGTGGCTACAAATCTAAAACTCAGAGTGCTGTTTTAGCAGAACATTTTTTAAAAATCTGAAAATGCTTCATAGACACAATGCAGACAGAGTGCTCAGGTCCTCTGATGACAC
>CAFUXE010000001.1:171299-184380 GCA_903364295.1 Serranus cabrilla | reverse complement strand
ACCCCTGACAGACAGTGTTTAGGTGCTGTGCATGGATGCATTATTGAACGGACCTGGCCAGATCAGGCCAAGGGGCCCAGAGTGTCAGGGCCAAAATGTCACTCAAAGAGAACTGTACCTATAAGGAGACTCAACAAAGGGAACAAAACAACAAAAGACATATAAAGCATCTGCAAATAAAACCCAAATGAGTACAAAGAGACACCAAACAAGAGGCTGCCTCTGTGTAGAGAGGCGGTGGGGTATTTTGCATGTCTGTGCACAGGGGTCCCATTGTCTCATATTCTGTACATATTCCTGTGTGGCTGCAGAAAAGCCCCTCGGAGGACCTGTGTGTTACAGTTAATTAGAAAGCAACTATTTGCATATCTTTGCTATGTTTTCTACTTTATTGTTATGAGTTCCTGCTCAGCAGCTGCAGCAAAGAGGGACAGACTGAGCTGATACACCCCCGAATCCATAAAAGCTGCGTAAAACTTTAATAAAAATACTATTTCAATTTTAACATAGAATATTTTGACAACATCCCAACTATTTTGTTGCACGTGATCGTTGTAGGAGGCCATTTATATAGGAGCCAGTTGCACATGGGAATTTGGTGAACAGCTGCACAGATACAAAATAATGCATAAAATTAAGGATCAAGTCATAATGGGGTGTGGTTATGACTGTTGTCATTATAACTTCACTATTTTTATTTTTTTTAAAAGAAGCATGCTTAAGTTGCAAAGTCTACCTCAATTAATCACTGATCTAATGCAACCACCCGGCCTGCACGCTGAGTTGCAGAAATCAAACACACCCACGTGACCACTTCCAGGTGCAGCTAACATGCTAAATGCTAACATGCTGATAGTGGGTCCTGCGGCGGGACTTCTCCGGTCATTCAGGAACTTTTCCCTGCAGAGAGGTGTGTGTGTGTGAGACCCATTCAGACTCATTGAGCTCAACATGTTGCAACGCTTTGACGGAGAGGCTGAGTGGACTGGTTACACTGGGACACAGAGGCTCAGTGCGCTGGATTTTATTATGCACACGTAGAGAAGTTGGACCTGGAGCAGACTGAGGACTTCACGGTGCACACAGCCAACATGATGACGTCCAGACACGTGAGTAGCAAACAACAACAAACTGACACTTTGCGGAATCTGTGCAGTGTATTTAATGTGTGTGGTTTATATTGTGATGCCTTCATGACCTTGTTGTCTGCTTTGCTGATGTTTTATCTGCTGTTGTCTCCATAAAGCCCGTTTTTTTTAATTAATGAGACTGCTTGTTGTACCCATATCCATATCTCTTGTTATTTGTTGGAGTTGTGTCCTCTTTGGGGGTTAATTGTAATGAGGTTTCAGTGAGTGAAGCGGTTGTGTATTTATAAAGGATAACTAGCTGTACAGCACACACAGGCTGCAAAGTGCCACCCATAGACATTTGGTAGGAATTAAGCAGGCTATTGTTGGTTTGGACATCAGGCCTCTGTGGTGAGATGTTCCTCTTGTGTATAATTTGACATTTATTGCCATATGTGTGGTCGCCTAAAGGTGTTATTTAATTTATGTATGAGTCTCACATCCCAGCCTATTATCACATTATATTTGTCTTGTTGTTAACCTTTCCAACACAGTCTATTGGCTCTATGTTGGCTTATTTTTACTTTAATATATTTAGAAGCTCACTGAAACATGAAATGATGGTTGTCATTGTTGCTGCAGCTTCTCAAGCTTTGCAGGGATGAAATACATACTTTTGTTAGCTGGTACAAAGCAGTACGTTTCTCTGTAAATGGTATAGATGTGAATGAGTAAATGCAAACTGACAGAAGGTTTAATAGCAGCTAATCTAAACTAAATCAGTTGCTCGAATAAATTGTGCATCACAAACACTTATTGGCAGGTCAACACACAGTCGCTGTGTTTTTAGAATAATTTATTATGTCCTTGTGTCAGTATATGTCACTTATGTTGGAAATTGGACTAAATTCAAAGGGGTCAATCAGTGTTGCGTTTCTGCAACAAGCCAACAAATGAAATGTGTCATTAATATTCCTATCACAGTAATACTTTACAAAATCCAGCCAGATTTGTCATCAGCTGTGGACGACCATCTGTGCGAGGTGTCGCTGCAGTGAAGGTCTGTCAGAGCTACAAATTCACAGCTGGAAATAATGAACTGAAAATGTGCATCAAGCCCCTGGCCTTGTTTCACCAACACACAGCTGCTCCAGCTGCACCTACCTGCCCGGAGTGGAGCGATATCCAAAAAAAGCCTTGTTTTATTACCATCTGCTTCGGAGGAAGTTATTTAAATCTGTCTGAATTAGAGGCTGATCTGCATTCAAATGGGAGAGTTTGACAGTGTGTGCAGGAGTGCAAGTGTGCACAATCCTGCATGTGTGTTGTGTGTGTATTTAGGCCTGCTTGTATGTGGGAGGGTGCACGTGTCTTGTAATAAGGTTGTTTTCTTCCCTTGGCTACGTTTTCAACTATTTAACCTTTTGCGTAAGAAAACTCTTCAGAGACCGAGGTTCCTTTTTTCCTTTTCTGCTGAGCATCAAAACAAAAAGAACAGCATCAGACAATCCACACAATAAATCAAAGATAAGAAATACAGAGAACGCAGATCAAAGGGAAGTGATAAAAATGAGTTGCCTTTGGACCTGTTGAGGCAGCTTTTACCTTTCCTAAGTGAGGATGAATTAGACCACCGTGGAGGAGAGAGCAAAGGCTTGGCTCCCTGCCTGGGGGTTGATGGAAGAGAGCTATGAACTCTGGGAAATGAGGATCTAAACAGGCTGTAGATCACCGGGCCCACTGGCTCCATCTCTATCAGACACTGTCTCTCTCTCTCTGACTCAAACAGCCCGACACACACTAACACTCACACCGCACACAGTCAATATCTAGATTAATCTCTGAGGGTGGAATCAATCAAGCGGCCCGGTGGCGTCTCAGAGAGCCCTGGAGGTTTGATGGTGCTGCTGAAAGAGAAAGATATATCCAGGTGCTTCAGAGAGATCTCTGCAGGAAATCTCTGCCTTTCCATCTTTCCTTATGGATATGACAGGGTGTTCGTTTCATAGAGGTTTTGTTGCAGTCGCTGACATTGATGAACACTTTTGGGGAATAAACCCTCAGAATAGTGTGGACAGGATGGGTGTCGGCGGGGTCGTTCTCTGTCTTCTTGACCGTTAGCTAAACCCCCTGAACAGCAGTGATCCAATCAAATCTCTATAGAGTTCTATGGTATGGATGGTGGTGTGTCCTTTGAGTCCTTACTGCATCAGATATATGAGATAAAATGTGTAAGGGAGAAGGGCTGGGTCATGTGGGAAACATCTTCTCTCCTGAAAGCTAATTTTATATCTGGATGACAATAAATTTCATGCTATGACGTGTTTATTGGTAATTGAATCAATAGTCTGTATGAAAAGTAAAAAGGGCAGTTGTGCCAAGGTCATTCAATAAAATAATGATCATGGGAGTCATCATTGGAGTTACTGCTAGCTACTTTCTTTAACTTTAATTAGAGACATTTCCATCAGCTGGTTTAGATCAAATATACAAAGCTGCGTAAACGTACTTTCACCAGAAGATGGCAGTGTGATGTTTTGCTGTAGGCTAATCAATCAGGACACTGTAGAAGACAAGATTGTGTGAGAAAGCAAACCATAGAACAAGAAGTCATTGAAGAACAGAGAACATTTTCAAAAAGAAGGTTGCTAATCTGACAACTTCTTTTTATTTTATATATCATCTTTGAGAATCCGGATTAAACAGATACGTTAAGCTGTGCAGTCAAACTGGGTCATGTAGTAGCTTCATTGTTGTTTACTTCCTGGTTATCTACTAGTGAAGACAGCAATGTTTTTGCCTGCAACCTGTAGATTTAGCCCAAGTCTTTTAGCATGATATTGTGTATGCAGCGTTAATGATGAATGAATATTTAAGACACGCTTTAAAAGACTCAAAGAGTCCGCTTGAGACATTGCCACAGGGACAAAATCTGCAAAAAAAGTGACACTGTTGATAACTGTCACCTGCATTAGTTGATACCAACATGAATTTAAATGCCTGAGATGTCGTGCACCTCCCTGATAATATTTATAGGCTCTATTGGTTTATTCGAGATGTCTGGATAAGATGAAATGATTGGGGGTATCAGTTCCACATCATTTTGACAACAGTGCTGTGTATCTAAAGCACTTCGAGGTGACCCAGGCTTACAGTCCGTGTGCTGCATCGCTTTTGACCAAGCTGTCCGTAAGATTGAGTGCTTCTATTTGGATGAAACAGTCCAGAAGAGGTTTTGGTTTAGCCAGGGGGGAAAGTGTCTCGGGGGAGCTCTTCATCATCCCCTGCAGCCACTTTCACAGGTTAATGGATTAAGAAAATACACTTTTTCTACTGAGGAGTTTGGAGGCTGTGGTTTACGGCGCGTTTTACAGTCGACGGTTGGAGATAAAGATTGGTGAGGCCGGTATTTGTGCATCTGTTTTTGTACAGCATTGCAGATAGACAGTGACAGAAAATGAAATAACCTTTTGTGGAAAAAAGCTTATATACACAGAGAGCCAAATGAAAATGTCAGAACTTCCCAGACAGTTATGAACAATCTCTTTCTGAAGAATAAATCCCCCTTGAGCCACCGTGGCACAGAAAGTAAATGTGTACTGACATCAGGGTTTCAGTGGAGGAAAGTGAGCTTTGTCGAAGCAGTTTTCAGAGCAGTGTAACTGCAGCCAATGAGAGGCAGGTTCCTATTGTTGGGCAGGTGAGGCCTACAAGCTCATAAACACAGCGTCAGTGACTCCACTATGATTGATTATCTAAACTCTCGACATAATTCGGTCCCTGGGGAAAGATTATAATCAGAAGTAAGCTCAGCTTGATAATTTTGTCAAGTGAACCGTGTTGACACTTTGATCCACGCATATCTGATGGCGCACCAAAACGAGCACCTCCATCTAAATGATCTCCTGTATTATCATTAATATCAAGCTGTCTCCTCTCTTGTCTGTCCTCGCCTTTGATATTTATCAAGCCATCTTTCATGCTGATGGAAGCCCATTAGCCGCTGACGGTTTCAGGTTGACATGTTGACTTAATTGGATACAGCTCATGATATAAATAACTGTCCTTGACCCACGTGTGCGCCTCGTCTTAGTTAGAAATGTGCACTAATAGGGCTGCACTGTGAGGGCAGCAGAATAATGATGAAGCATTCCAGGCATAAAATGATGCCACCAGAATAAAATATTTCTAGCATCAGATCCTCGTGGTTCTGTCGCACGGTGCTTTCCTTTGAAATGTTTGTCCTTTACTTACATCTAGAATCCAGATTTACACGGTGCAGCTAAATCACATATGGGGAATGAAGATGAGGGGTATTTGAAAAGCTGCTTTAATCAATTAAAAATGGATAAATGACTACGGTTATGGCAAAGCTTATAGTGAAAAATCTTCAGAAAACTGTCTCCCAACTATTTCACTTTATTGTTTTCAGCTGTTTTTAGGGAAAAGCTCTGATAAACACCCTGTTTAATACCATCCCAGCACCAAACTGTAGATGGACAGAGCTACTGAACACAGTGGTGCATTTATCAGCTGAAAAGACAGATTTTCCCTCAGGAGTTATTTACCATAATGCTAAGGTTGCTCCACGTCTCCTCGATCTGTGAAGGAAGCGATTCAACATATAAACTTTATTACGTGATAATGTCGTTTACAGCTTTTTTCATGGCCAAGACAGTAAAAACAGCTAAAGCAGGTTTAAGAGTTGCAATAGAGTCTCTTGAGATTTTCTGTCATTTGTTAAGGCAGAGTGTGTATCCGTGGGCGAAGTCCAGCCCCTGCAGAGGAGAGACAGAGAGCGAAGTGTAACAAAAGGCCCGCGAGCAAAAAGCCATTAAGAGTAATTTGTTAATGTAATCCGCACAAAAGATGTACCGACGACAAAAAAGAAAGCTGTATGGAATACAGGTAACTCAGGCTAAAGCTGCACAGAAGCAACACTAGAAGATGCTTTTTAAAAGGGACAAAAATTCCTGTCAAGGCCGAAGACATTACAGAGAGGGTTTAACAATTCATACTTTATTTTGTAAAAACTAACAGGAAAAAAACATTAAGGAACAGACATTTCTTAATGTAATGCAGCTACTCAGCTGTCAAACACAAACACTGGGTTGATTTTTTAATAACAGTGATGTACTGGAAATGTTCACTGTGCAGCCATATTATCTCAAAAAATAGAAATATGGATCACGACTCTGTATTTGCAGAGATTAAATAACTAGAATCAGGTGCCAAAAAACTTGATTTTAGCATCTTTAGTCAAAGTACCTTTCTTAAAATGAGAAATAAGGACGGAGGAATGTAGACTTGCAGAGTTTAACAATTGCTCACCTTTTTGTGCATAACCATAACATTTTGAACCACTTTTATAAGCCTATTGACTTTACAGTCTGCACTGGTGTGCAGATTGCTGTGTGTGCATTTCTTTGCATACAGGGCGCCACATTAGTTCTTAAACCTGACAGTAAGTTAGCATTTTAGCGCCCTGGGGTCTAACCTCTCAAACTCGATGAGGGTTTTGAATGGGTTGGTGGTCAGATGCTTGAAATAAGTTCTGTGGTTAAGACGAGCTGAAGAGATTTTCACGTGTTGTTGTGCAGCATAAAATATGTGAGTAAATACCCCCAGTTGTGAATTTTGAATTTTTTACACGTCCTTAAAAAGGCGGTTGCTAAGTGGCTAAATGAGAGTGGTTGTCCTGCAAACTCTTGTAGATTGTAGTTTACGTTAATAAACTATTTATTAGGCTACAGTTTCGCTAGCTTGTCAAAACTGCGGTTAGCTTATCAGAGAACATCTGAAGCATAATTGTAGTGACGTTCAAGTCATGCGACCAAGGTTTTGTTTGTGATAGCATAATGTCAGCTTTTTACTTCTGTCGACATCATAAAAGTGGTGTTCATTTGTGGAGATTATCCTGCTGGACAACACGCGTCAGTTTAAGAAACGTGTGTTTGCCACAGAGCTTCTTTTCTACCATGATCCAAAATCTAATGCAAAAATCCTATTGGTGAATTCTGATGAGACCCGATGACGATGCCTACAAAAATACATTTAGTTTCATTTCATTTTTGTCTTCAGTCATTTCGTTTGCTCTCCATAGTGACAGGGTAGAATTTGTACCGAGCTGCAGCAGTCACATTGTACCTGTAGATTTTCTGCTTCCCCTCGATGTTTGGACAGGATTTTTATAACAATATTCCGAACACGGTTGTCTATTTCATACATCTGTTCCGTATTTACTGAGGATATGCATTTCAGCAGGAGCAATGTTTGACCAGCTGCTTCCTTCCACACAGCATGTGGATTTCCTCCAAGGTTCGGTTGCATATGCAGTCAAACAAATGCAAATGTGTGACAGTAACATGCAGTGTCTGCCAGAGCTGGCAGCCACAGAGAAGAGATGAGTCAGTGATCACATGACTGGGCAAACATTGGGGCCATTATCCTTACTTTGCATTAATAAGATGCCCTCTCTGGTTTTCCTCTCTTCCAAAACATGAGCAGCAGGATTCCTTGGAGAGCAGATGATGTTGTTATCCTCGGGCCCCACACAGCTTCCCATCAACACCACCCGGCTACCTTTGATGTCCTATAAATTGCAAAGCTTCTCATTTTGGTCATAATGAACCTGGTCTTAAGGATTCCTCCCGCCTGCTGTATTTCTGACTAAGCCGCGCTCAGTAGAGACTCCTCCCAGCAGCGTACAGTAGCTTGTGGACGGCTACTGTCACCTCTGCAGCTCCACACACAGCACCGCTATGATGATATAATATCAGAGTGTAACGGACACTGGGTGTGGAGAAAAGGCCAGCAGGTCACATGTGGTTCACTTTGGCTTTGAACCAGCTCTAAATCTGCTGTCCGCTCCGCTTGCAAACACATCCACAGGGTGGAGAATTGGCCTCTTTCATCAGTAAGCTGACATTTCACAACAGCCAACATTAAAATGTCATGTATCTACTCTCGCTGTTGGTCTGGCAAACTGCGCACTCTGTCAGATCACTTTTTGATGTTTAACAGACAAAGAGGAGATGAGGATGCATGGTGGCTTTTTGTAATATTTAGTGACAGTCGGGGCTTTGGTTGAATGTTTGAATGTTCAGAGCCACAAGATCTCCAACCGACAGAATAGGTCGTTTGTCAGCACCACCCGTAACGACACATATGACTAATAGCACACACGTCATTATACATACACGTACGGTTCGTGGTTTTAAAAAGGCTGCAGTTTCGTTGAATTTAGCCTACAAAACCACTGACCTAGGTTGAGGGCAAAAACTTCCTGGTAAGGCTTATAAAAGACAGTTTAAAAAGTAAATAAATGTACGTAAATGCCAGAAATTAACTTGTTATGAGGGTGATGTGAGTACCGGAAGTGACATAATTATGTAAAAATGTGATGCCTAAAACGTGAGGCACAGAAGGTTAACTTTTGTTTTCACGTGCGACACTGTTCTTCTTGGTGAAAGTCCGACATGTGTTGGACCCGTCCACTCCCCCTCACTCCCACCCTGACCACCAATTCTGCCATTTAAATGCAGCATTGGCGTCATTTATTTATTATTATCACGGCCACTAGAGGGCGACAGCTAACAGTCCAAAACGTAAATATGGGTCGTATTTTGCTGCCTGTACATACGTGCTGGTTTTTGAGGGGAGAACAGTCTCTTCAGTGACTGAATATGTTGAACCTCAGTGTGTGAGAGCAGGAGAAGTGAGTCAGCCTGTGAGTCTAAAGGTATCGTCATTTAATAAAATCTGGATACTGAACTAATCCAAGGACAGTGAAGGTGTCTGTCTTTGTTCCCAAGCACACAGAGCTGAACCTCTTAAAGTGACTGTAAAAATACATTTTGTAGTTGTGCTCTCTGTCCTTTTCCACATGAAGACAACCAGTCGTCTCAGATCACTCTCAGTCAGGCTCCAGTCTCTGCAGCGTAAAGGTAGTTCTCCCTCTGATTCTCCCTTTTCTGCCTCGAGGTTTCGCAGTTTGTTCTACCAACTCCGGGCCGTTAATCCCAGCTGCCTCCCCTCAGTGTGATGTGCTGTTTGCTTGTCTTGTCAGACCTTCTCCTCCCTTTTGCTCGGCACTCTGGAGCTCTTAAATTCTCCTTTGTTCCAACCGAACTGCAGATGGTTGATTGAAAATTCTGTAGCTGGTTTTCTTCTGATTGTCCACAGCAGCTGGCAGGGGAGGTGTTAGACAAAGAAATATAGGAGAACAAATATAGGGAAAATGAAGGAGAACACAGCATGCAGCACAAGAGATACTCACTGCGTTTTTTTTGCTGGACACATGGAAGCATCCACATCAATGCAGACTGTAACAAAACGAGAACCTGAGCAACGTGATCAAGATGCAGAAGAACACTAATTGTTTTTTAATGTTATAATTTAAAATAATTGAATTGGAATCATGTTATAGGGTTTGACTGTTATATGTGAGAGAGGCACAGTGCAGCTCCATGTTTAGACCTTTAAAAACATATTTAGTAATTTATTCATTCATCCATCCATCAGTTTTCTTCCTCTGATCCGTGTCCGGGTCGCGGGGGCAGCAGGCTAAGAAAGGTTTTCCAGGCGTCCCTCTTCCCCTCAACACTCAGCTGTTCCTGGGGAACCCTGAGGCTCCAGATATAGAGCTTGTCCAGCGTGTTCTGGTTTTACCTCGGGGCGTCTTACCAGTCAGACGTGCCTGGAAAACCTTTAACCAGGAGGCATCCTGATGAGATGCCTGAACCACCTTAACTCGCCCCTTTTGACATGAAAACAATTAGAATTTCATTTGCATACTATTTCATAAAACAGAAACACAAATACACAGGATCAGATATGACATTTTCATCTTGTACTAAGGATGCTTATTTACAGTATATATAGTATTTCTTTTTCTGACCAATAAGACCCCTGATAGCATCATTTACCTGTTAACTGGCTAGTTTAGTGCCTTGCATGAAGCGGTGCTGTGGTTGCCTGACAAGCTGCAGCGATAACCCACTTTTTTTTTTCAGGCAGGTGTAAAACCTCATGCAGTTGTCTGCTCAGGCAAGTGAAAAATAAATGTAATAAACTACGTAACATATCTCAGTAGTGGAGCTTTTTCCAGCAGAGCTGAATATGTGAATCTCTGTCTCACCACAAAGACGACTAGAATTTGTTTCTCTTTGTGGTTGTTTTGCCCCCTTTCATAGAAGCTGTGAGTCTCTTTGTGTCTCTTTGCAGATGTGTGCATCACTTTCTGGTTGTTTTGGTCTCTGTGTAGTCTTTTTATGTCTCTTTGTGGTCATTTTGAGGCTCTTCCTGGTTGGGATGTGTCTCTTTGAGTGACATGTTGTAGGCTGAGGCCTGAGGGGGGCTCTGACAGTCTGGGCCCCGGGGCCGGTCCCCGCTAGGCCTGTTCAGGTCAAACTGCCCATTTGCAAGAGGCTGTCTGTCATTCAAGTTGAGTGTTGCTGATTTGTTTTTTTGTTCGTTTGTTTTCTGTGAGACTTTTGTCATTCTGAAGATAAGTACACTTGAGGCCTTTACAACTTTCACTTTCAGTCCCTTTTAGCTTTAGCGTGGTGCAAATTGACTGTTATTAAGCGATGACGGATGGATGGATGATGAGTGAGTGACTAAGCTTGTCAACACGCCTGTCTTTGTTCATGTTCATGTCCTGTAAGTGCACTCATGTGTGCACGAATATGACTTTCTGTGTCTCTTTCACTTATGCACCCCTTAAGGAAAAGTGACAGCAATATAATACATTTCCGCTCTAACGCAGCCTTCCACATCCCGATTTACACAATGCATAATGCAAACTGTATTTTTTTCACCGTACAGCTTCCACACAGCTGAGCAAAACACAGTTTTCCATGCAGCTTGCTGGATGGCGTGCGCATCAATCAATTCCCACAGGATGCAGAGGCTATTTTGGGAGAGAGGTCAGGTTAAAGGCGAGTCCCCAAGGACGCAGACTTCATGTAGGGATATGGGAAGATCAGGCACGCATGAAAGCTAAAGAGGGAGAAATATCTACTGCGGACGTTTGCATGAGAAAATGAAGCTTCCTGTACACAAGCGGTGGAGAAAAGACATTGTTTGTTTATACATTTCTCACAATGAATAGATAAGTTAACCTAGTCTTATAACAGATGGAAAATAACTGTTGCTATAAATGAATACTCTTTGCAAGCTATAATTTGCAACATCAGCTTTACTGTTGCATTAAGGCAACATGTGCTGCAGAGAAAACAGCTCGAGGTGAGGTCATTTTTAATGCACGTACTCCTCGGGCTATTCTAAGAGAGGTCAGGTTCAGTTAGGGCTGTTATTGTGTGTACATGTCATGTGTGCACCTACCTGTTCATGTAACAGGAGCCTGAGGGTGCAGCCTTATTTACTGCACTGAACTTACTGTAGATGCAGTAACATACATCCTCCTCCTCCTCCTCCTCCTCCGTCTGCATCACACTCAAAATGCAGCTGTAGAGGCTGTAAAAGGATTCTCAACCTGATGCCTCGAGGTCGACGTCCAGCCTTACATGTCTCGTTCGTGCTCTGCACTCTGCTGCTGCTCTGGGTTAAGCTTCCAGTTTCCTGGGGCAACTCAGTCCAAGGTGGAAAGACCTTTACCTCCGCTGTCTGGAGAGCTGCCTGTACTGTATTCTGTCTAAATCCCACAAAAATCATCATCCTCTACCTAGTAAATCATATATCATTTTCTCACCTGACACAGGAATCCTTTGACCACGGTCTTATTTAAAGTAAATGTTGCTGCATCCATTTGCAGACAGAAATCATTGAATTTTAGATGTATTCAAAAGACAAAACACAGGTGGCTGAAACTAAACCCTGCAGAGAGACAGACATGAGACGAAGACTTAGTGACTTAGTTGGTGTGATTTGGCTCGTTCAACACGGTCAACATTTCCAACTGCAGCACCGGTGGTTAAACAGCTCATGGAGGCATTTAAGGGACTTTACACCCACTGATCTGATGCTCACTCTAAATATATATGATTAATACCTTTTCCTCAGGTGATGGGAAATTTATATTCTGATTTATTATTCTGATAATTAAATTGCATCTTCCAACCCTTTTACATTTCTTTATTAAGTATAACAGACTGGAGATAAAACATGATAATATAAAGGCAACGCAAATACAGGCTTCTTTACAAATAAATATTTATTTTCTTTATTTTTATGAAATTTTCTTCAGTGTAGGTTAATATTACAGACATCAAAACTATGCTGGAATTATGTTGTGAACAAAAAGGTGTTTAACAAAAAAAGGAATATGTTTCATATTTTAGATTATTCAGAGTAGAAACCTTTCGACATTCCACAAATTAACTTTTGACAAGTCGCACCTGTTAATGAAAACCATTCCAGGTGAAAACCTCATGAAGCTGAATGGGAGAATGACAGAAGTGTGCAAAGCTGTAAAAGGTCGAGATTTGGGAGAATCTAAAATATAAAACATTCTGGGTTGTTTAACACTTTTTGCATAATCCCACATGTGTTCTTTCATAGGTTTGGTGTCTTCAATATTAATCTACAATGTTGTAAATAATAAAAACAAAGAAAAAACTTTTGACTGCCACTGTATGTGGCTTTTAACCTACATTTCTTCTTCACTCAACAAAATTTTGTGGAATTCTGAGGAATTATGCAAACTGTTCATGCACACACTGTTAAAGTCAGTTTACAGTAAACACGCTCTGTAGGCAGTGAAAGAAAAATGTCAAAGAGCTGCTGAATACAAATAAGTTATTACCAAAACGAATTTTATTAGTCAGTGTTTTTCAAATAGAGACAGAAAATAACAACGTGTACTTTATCCATTTACCTGCTTATTTTATCTGCCCACCTGTTTACGTCTTCACACTCGATATATCAGCCCGGTGAAGGAGAGCACCTGTGATGAAGCCGCAATTAAATTACTATCCCATGTAATGGATGGTGAGTAACTTCACCAATATGGGTCAAACTCTGTCCCAAAACTTGACTTGGCCTCGACC
>CAFUXE010000001.1:154128-169602 GCA_903364295.1 Serranus cabrilla | reverse complement strand
TGGAGTGTGCTGTTTATTCTATTTATTTATTTATATTCCCATTCCACGCATAATGCTCTCATCATCTGTTTCTGCCTCCAACCACATGCCTCCACATTAGGCTAATTGAGTTTACTCTGTGTCGCGGAGAGAGAAATGTGCTCGTGACGGCTTCAAAGGTCGCGCTGTTTGCTTCACTTGTCTTTCACATAATGTCGCTTTCAAATCCCTCATATCGAAACCCTGCACACAGACGGACAGCAGGGTTATAAAGACGTGGAAACCCTCGGGGGATGATCTGAATTATTCACTGCGTCTTGTGTTTAGACACCTGAACTGACATCGCAAGGCAAACTGATTTTCTTTTACCAATAAAACCATTTTTATGTCATCAGGCTGAACAAGTAAACAGGAATTTTACCAACAAGAACTCTGACCTTGTACTTGAATCCCACGCCTGCTTTCTTTGCTTCCGCTCTTGACTTTAACCAGCATTCAGTTTTCACATTATGGAAAAAAATTCAAGGCCAAGCAAGAAAAGAGTCATGTCAGATCCTCAGCAGCTTCATTCTCCGGTTTAATCATAGATGTACACAGTTGTTAAAAGCCTTGCAAAAGGTTTAGATGTGGGTTTATAAAATGTGTAAAAAGAGAGTGGCCTCATCATTAAGGACTGAAAAGTTTTGTGATGTCCGTGCATGGCTAGGCGGTGATAAGTGCTTTTTGCAGAGCTGTCCAATTAAGGTTCATCTTAAGAGAGGGCCCGAGTGACTCACACAGACCTTGCAGAAAAGTTGCTCGAGCTCGGCTTCAGATGGAAAGGATAGTAAGTTTTATCACCCGGGCTGCAGCCCCAAAGGCTCGAGAAACAACCTGAGTGTCTTTCTGTCCGTCCTGTTACTGGAATGCTGTTGCTTGTAGAGCTGCTACCCTGAGCCAATGGGAACATCCCTGAAGGACTAAAAAGACTTTATATTGCTTTATTTCTTTATCCTGTTGCTTTGGGCTTGGTCAGATGCCCAGGGAAGGCTTTGTGGTTTGTGTATCCACCAAAATAAAGAAACAACAGCATACATGGTTGTGTGAAGAACCACACACAGGTACACTATTCACAGGGCAAGACACACAAAACCTGGACATCCAGAGACGAGTCTTCCAGTCCTGGAGACACCTGGAACTTGATTTAAATGACCAGATATCCTGGAAATAATCGAATAGAAACATTTTATTGCGTTGTAGCCCCACACTTCCAAACCAAGGTATGTGTTTTATTTGAAACTGCTGGTGGGCTTAGCTGCACTTTAGCAAATGTTTTATTCCCTTTTTATTTTGGCTCCCATGTCAGTTTGTCTAGCTGTTAACACCAGACACGGAGAGGGCCAGGCTTCCAGCGATCTTTTCAGCATTTCTCCAGAGTTGCAAGCTGACTAACGCTGTGCTGACAGGTTTTCATTTGGTTTTGTTGGGGCTAAAATATCCGACTGCAACTGGGTTAATGGGTCGACTATGTGACAGCAGCAGAGGGAGAGAAAAGTGTCGTCAGCATAAAATAGCAAATGTTACCGGATCTTTTGAGGACATTTTTAATCGTCTGCTACTTGGTATAGCACAAGTTTAAGTGAAGCCAGCTCAATTGTAGTCATCTCCCAGAGCTATACGATAACT
Organism: Serranus cabrilla; assembly: GCA_903364295.1. Lineage (NCBI taxonomy): Eukaryota > Metazoa > Chordata > Actinopteri > Perciformes > Serranidae > Serranus > Serranus cabrilla. Next base: position 167,958 of record CAFUXE010000001.1, on the reverse strand, counting down.
GCACCACGCTATCTAACCAACTGAAAGACAGTAGAAAAGTACTTGAATATTAGATGACTGTTTTTCCAGTGTATTGCTATGTTTTCTTTGAGTTGAGACTGGACAAATGTAGGGCTTTTAAAAGAGGAGACAGAGTTACACGTGATGGCTTTAGCTGTCACTTGTATTGAAGCAGCAACACTTTATCTTAACCCTTTATAGGGCACTCATTGAAATACTTGGAAATGGAAAATGTCGACCTAACCAAATGTTATTGGAGGATATTATAAGACTTTTACTTTTGTGACCTTGACCAAAGAGGAGATGGATGGGGACCTCATTTTAGATGTTACCAAATATGGTCTTTGCCCAATAAAGGGATAAAGTCTGCATCATTGAGAAAAAAAAAGAGAAGAAAACTGCGGTTAGATGTGTACTACAGTGAATTACATAACTGTTTGTCAACACTTTTTCCTGTATTGTCAAAACTCCTGATAAATATCCTGGAAAGGTCCTGGAAATCTATTTATTAGCGAGAGTGGGAACCCTGTGACGGCACCCACACATGCTGTTTACACAGACACACGGGAATAATCTGTAGCTGTTCTCCCAAATGTCGTAAGATGCTCTAAGATCACCCAGCACTCCGGCTCAAATCCTGCCTAAGCCGACTTATTGACCTCGGTGCCATCAGGAGTCTGATGGAGGCTTTTCTCCTGATTTCTTTTGAAATGATTTTGTTTCCCTTCCTATTCTCTCTTCCTCATTTACCAGCTTTTCTTCCTGTCGGTCTATCTCCTTCTTTTTTTCTTGATTTACAGAAAAAGTGCCACTCCTCCAGCCTGGTGGGGGGGCTCCGATGGGATTAGATGCTTGAACTGTCAGGGTTAGTGGGAGGCCGGCTGTGGGCGATGTTGAAGGTGGAGGAGGGGGTGGCGGACAGGAAACCACCTCCAGGGTACTGATCCCTGAGCTGATGGAGGAATAGAAATAATTACTTCCCTCAGCCTGAGTGTGCAGGTGTCGGTTTAAGTGTGAGGAAAAGCTCTGGCTCGTGCTGTTGGAGAGCAGCAGCAGCCACCCTGCAGGTCCTGTTGGAAATCAGCAACAGCTTTTAAATGTCAGACCTCCGCGGCTCGGCTTTGCGTTTTTAATCCTGAATGAATCATAAAAAGGTTACGTAGAAATATCACAGAGTTCAGAACTGCTGAACCAGTGTGTTAGCCAACATTAGATGACTCTACTAGCAGAACTGTAATTCCCCTTTCAGTTTAGCCGTAAGATGCATGGAAATTCAGTTTGACCCCAAACTGCCTCTTTAGCCCGAGCTTAATGAGGCTTCACAGTCCAGTGAAACGCTCTTTGGCTTGTGGTGTCGAGATGTTTGTGGTTTGTGTTTCAGTCCCAAATTGAATTTTGCTCCAATGATCCATTTATGCACAAGTGCAACACAAAAAACCCCCCACACTGCTGTCTATTTCCATTTAAATGATGGTAGCAGCTATTAAACAGTGTAAGTGTGCGTGTCAGGCAGCAAAAGTGAGAGCGAGCATTAAATTTACCAATCCACTATTTGCTTTTTCTGGTGATTGTAAAGTTCTGGATTGACACCGCAGAGCGAGTCCGCGGCAGCTCCTGTTTGCGAGAACAAAAGTTTCCCGACAGCTATATAATGTCATAAAAGCCCAGTAATTCATGAGCCTGATGGGAGCAAATGTGATTAAAAAATTGCAGTCGCATAAATCACGAAAGATTTCATACACTTGCTCTAAAAATTGATTTCCACATAAAAGAAGAGATTGCTTGTGGTCCAGCGCTGGTCCAAAGGTGGGAAATCAATCAAATCCTTCAGCGCTACATTTTTTAATGCCACTGTACAAGTTTTTACTTTCTGCCTGTACTTGATAGAATTTATGTAGTGCTTTTACATCTGTGTGTTTTAATCTGAAAATATGAAGGAAATTCATCTTTCCTGACTTCACACTCTGATAATCTGTCACGAGGCTTAAACTGCTGGACAATAACTGGTCATATTATTCTTAATAGCTACATTAAAGCAGAACTGCACGTTTCTATCATCTTTATGCAGACGGATTCATCTTGATGAGACATTTTCTGAGGAGATACTTCTAGTTTGAGCACTTTTTCAGTTTCCATCCAGGAGATAAACTCTGAACATCTCCCCGCTGTCCACTTTAGATCGAAAATGTTCCTGATTTCAAAGATAAAATTGGCTTTTCTGAAAGATGCATCGTCACGATGCTGAAACAGGACCGTTTCATAATTATTTCACTAATTTGTTCTGTTTTACTGCTTTTCCTCAAATGTGAGTTATCGAACCAACTGCACATGTAACCTCATTAAATTAAACAGTCTTAACAAAAAGGTTTCAAAACATAAGAAAACATTTTTAAAGATATTCTCAGTAATGATTTACTATAATTTCAAAATATAAAATACATATAAGACACTAAATTAGCTTTTACAATATTATGGATTTTATTTTTGTCATGCTTTCAAACCAACATGTCCCAAGTTTTCATTTCAAACATATTTACAGTGTTGTTCATGATATTCAGGACATAAATAGTAAAAAAAAAAAGAAAAAAAAGAAATTAAATATCAATATCAATATTAAATAAAATATAAATATTAATAATATAAAAAACAGAAATGGCTAAAACAGAAATTTAAATAAAATACCAGTTGTCTATAAAAAAACAGCAAAAATGACGGAGTAGAATAGTCTTCAACCTTGATTTAAGAGAGTGAAGAGTTTATATAAATAAACAGTCACACCAAGCATCCGTATGTAAAGAGCTTAGAGTGAGAGCTGTGAGGAGAAACGCCTGCTGAGACTCTGATCAGCACCTTTAAAGTCCAAATGAAATGAGTCACATTATGTTTCCTGAACCTGCTGCACCAGCCAACAGCCACAGACTTAAAAGCCTCTGAACACTCACAGGTGTTTTCAGTTATTCTGGCTGATTGCACGTCCGCTCAGTTTGAAGGTGGTCGGAGCTTTGATTGGAATTTATTCGCTCACAAATCTTCATCTACCAACTAGAATGATAAAGGTGTAATTTAAGACATCCTAACATCTGCAACAAAGCCAAGAGGACGCTCAGAGTGATGTCATCCAGTTACAGCATGTACACGCCCACACTGAGAGTCCTGTTTGAATGAAATGAATAAACTACATTAAACTGATGGTTCCATAAACAGCTGGAATCATTTATGCTTATCTTGCATAAATGTACCTGTTATTTTTATACAATCTTACCAATTTGGATTCATCCTGCAAAATATGACTGAGAACCTTTTAGTTTCACTTTGTATCGTAGCCTAAATGATGTCAAACCTTAGTGCTGAGTCATGATTTTCACCTTGTCCGTGGTTATATAGCCTATAAGAAGGCACCTGGTATCTAAGATGCACTTCTAGCGGTCCATCTACAGAAAAATGTAGTTTTTCCGCGGCAGACCGACGTCTGTAACCATCAAACAATTACATATCCAGGTCTGAGTGCAATCGGACTCTTAGCAAGCAAGTCCCGAGTCTCCTCCACATCCGTCATTGACCTTGAGACATTTTTCCATCGAGGAGGTGCTGAAACACCATCAGCTTTCCTGCTAAAAGTCTCCTTTCACATGAACACACATTTGTTGTTCTGCACTTTAGCTTGTTCAACAAGACACCAAACATTCACAGAGAGAAAGTGCACTGTAATGTTGCTTTGCACTTTGCAGGCTTGAAAGCTAATTAGCAGCCGAGCTGCAGGAAGTAAATGTACCTGCAAATGTCACCTCGGCGTCTTTGATGGCTGTGCGGTTCCTGCTCTTTAATACCACATCGTACAACACCGGTCAGCCCGTGGCCTGTTAGCGACAGAGCAAGTTTGTTTACTTTGTTCAGCCTGCCAGCTGTCAATCAAACACAAACACTTATGTCGCTCCAGCAGCAGAGACAAAAAGGTGCATTTCCCCAAAGACATATTTTCATGATGAAACACTCAACAATAAATATACGTTTAGTAACCAACAAGATCTCCAAGCTAAATGACAGAATAGGTCGTTTGTAGGGATTTAACGATGCAATGCTAGACATTAAAAATCGATACAAATATGTGACGACTTAAATCTGTTGAGATAAAAATGAATTGGGATGCCATTTTTAATCAGCAGAGGGCGCAATCTACTTTTGGTTATTATATTAGTGATGCTAGGATGTGTGAAGTTTGGCAGTTTCGCGGTACAGATCGGCGCGTTCTAAAAATAGCACACACGTCATTATACATACACGTATGGTTCGTAGTTGTAATAAAGGGGGTTTATAACGAGGTAAGTAAATGTTCAGAAATACCGAATGTTTAGTGGTTAGAAGGGAAGAGTCATTATTATTATTACGGCCAGTAGAGGGCGGCAAAGGACGGTCTAACGTGTAAATATGGGACGTTGTTTTTGAGGGGAGACTGAATAATGAGTCCAGCTGGAATAACATTTAAATGTTATTATAGTTATTATGAGTAGTGGTCGTGTTTTATCAGTGATTGAACCTTTCACCTCATGGACTTCTTCAGTCCATAAGAAAAGCTTCAGTAAACTGTCGCCTCTCATCCTCTCCACCATCATTCTCTCCTATAAAACACTGCTGTTGACTCTGATTGTTTGCAAGGGCATCTGAAATCGATAACAGTTAGAACAGCGTCTCTTATTACTTATTACATTTCCACACCTTGACAGCAGCTCGCCAGGCCCGATGAGGAGCACAAACACACACAAACACACTCGCACAAATAAGCACCTCAAGGTCTCCTTCATGTTTGAGCGACCACAGAAATTATGTGCTGATGACACCTAAACAGATTGTGTAATTACTTTTGCCCCGGTGGCCCTGGCCCGCAACACAGATTTCCAAGTCCTAAAGCAGGTTATTACCGATCCAGAGTTTTAGTGTTTGGATGCAGCTGACATTTATGATGCGGTGCAATGTAGAAGTTCAGGTTCAACTTCCAGGACAACAAAAGACGAGTGTTGGTAGTAAAGGGGAGGCCTGACGGGTCAAAGGTCGCAGGAGTTCAGTCTGTGCTCACATGTGACCCGCGCTGCTCGGCTCGTCTGCTCCGTGGAAAGGTCATCTGTGTTCTCCGTTGGGATTCATGTTTAACATCTCGCTCTGCTAGAGAGTCTAAACTGCTGAGTCGGGCTGCGCGACGGCGGCAAAAAAATCCGGATGAGATATATCGATGTTGAGATGATTATTCAATGCAATTACTCTTTAACTTTTGAAATATCATTCTTTTGTTAAACTTTGAAGAAGCCCAATTTTGTTTTAAAAAAAAAGCACAAATGAAAAGAAATATATAATAATAATGACTTTTATTTTATAGCTCCTTTTTATAGCGGAACAAGGTTACAAGGTGCTTGACAGGAAAAGAGGAAAAATTAAAAACATAATTTTAAAAATTAAAATGAGAAAAGGCAATAGGATATAAGTGAGTTTTAAGAAGAAATTTGGAATAAAAATTTGAAATAAAAATAAAGTATTTAATTTATAATTATATGTACATTTAAATAATGTACAAATGAGAAATAGAAATAAATTGATAAAAATAATTAAGACAAAATATTTTGTCAAGTTATTGACCTTCCTCATTGTACAAAGCCACAAATATTCAATATATACACATAAAAATAACAATACAGAGAGATAAATATATATTTTATGTTTCTAAAATCTAACTAACTGTATTTCACATATTGCATTCGGTGACTCAGCAGAAATGGGTCAAAGCAAGCTGCTGTTAAGACCAGGATGTGCAAGATTTATAGTACAAGTTTTTTAAAGCATTGGAGGCCCAAACTGTTTTATAAAACACAATATAATAAATGTCCCGACCCTGCAGAGCACCGAGAGGTCCGGCCTGTAAACAGACCGCCAGGGAGGGTCGGACTCTACGGACGCTGCTGATCGGAATTCATCTCGACATGTTTAAATAAAATCTTTGCTAATTCGCTCATTTATTATCCCTTCAGGCGCACGCTGCCTTCAGGCACCGCAGGACAAAAATACTACATCCAACTTGTTCTCACCTGCTGAATAGAAGAAAAGAGAAAAGGAAGAAGTCAGGGACTGACGGGGTAAAGAAATGGGTCACGATGTCGTCTTTTTATATTCAACTGTGAGGAAATGAGGCTTTTTATATAACAGGTCGGACTCTTTTTAATTAGTGTTCAAGTGTCGTTACAGAGAAGATTAACAAGCAGAAAATATTCTAGTTTTTTCCCCTATTGAGAAAAAGACAATATTCCCACTAAGCTTTTTACATGGCTAATGAAAATGAATATTAATATTCCTGCAGCTGTGCTTCCTCTGATTAAGGTAACATGTTGTTTATCACGTCACAGTAAGGACGGATGGAAGCTCCGTTGGCCAGTTTACTGCTTTCAAAATGGGATTTATTCCGAGTTGAAGGCTGATTGTTTGACATTAACAAAGCCTCCCTCTTTCATTCCTTCAACCACCTCCTTGAAAAGGTCAGCAGTGTGATATTTGCGCACATCAAAGAGCGCGTTAATCTCTCTATAAGTCTTCCATAATGCTTACAAGCAGGTGTGTCGTACTCTGCTGCCAAGCAGAAACGCTGGCTTTTCTTTTTGGGCATGCATCTCTACTCCAGCCCTGCAAGCTGTTGGCCAGTTAGCTCTGTGTGCAGCTGTGGTTATTGTTCACAGACTAACTGTAAAAAAGCAAGAGGTCACGTGACACAAACTGAGGGAAAAACCCCAATGAAGACACAGAAAATGTCTCTAAAACCAGAATAATATCAGCATAACCTACTTCTTATTTGGAAAAAGCTTCATTCAGAATAATCCTAATGCAGAATATCTGAACAAAATATTGTCAAATTCATAATACTGTCACATTTAGAGTAATAGTTTTTCTATATTGACTCCTTTGGCATTAACAGTTAATCATCACTACGTGTGAACTTTGGTCAAACTATATCATCAGTATCATATTTTTTTTAATATATTTTATATTTTTTATATTTATTGGTTTCTTCAGAAAGAACACAAACATAAAATGTGTACATACATGAGTCACAGACAATAACTTAATGATAAATAAAACAATACAAAAGAAAAAAAAAGAAACTTTTTAAACTGCTGTTCTTATGCAGCTGATATGTTAAGAAATAATATATTATCTCCATGACGTACAACAGTCTCCTGTTTAAGAACTTGCATTTGATTTTGATTAATTGTCCCCATTCTCCTCTGTTTCACATTTTGAGCACATTTAGTCCTATTTTCAACTTTAGATGTTAGTTTAGACGCCACTCTGACTCACAAAGATGACAATGACTCACTTGTGCAGAATGAGTTTGGCTCCAAGTCAATAACCTGAAGTAAGTTTTTAAACAGGAATTCATTTCAGTGTGCAGCTTCCCAGTTGCAGCAAAGATGAACATGTTTCAGAGGTGCAAATTACAAAACTGTGCCGTGGTAACAGCGGCGCCATCACACCTGAGGTGAGAACGGCTTCAAACAGGTTCATAGTAAACAGGATTCTAGGTGGGGAAATAATTTATCACATGCAATCGATAACCACAGCAATTAGTCAAAGCATGTAAGGAACCAGCCTCATCTGCAGTTACAGCATCAAGGTGCACACTGCCACCTGCTGTACATGTTTTATGATGCTCTGCTTTGAAGGTTTTTCAAATATTATTTAATGCCAACAAAGAAAGGTCCATAAATGGCATAAAATCTGCATTCAATGTGGCATTTTAGTGAAAGTACAGCAGTGTCACTGTAGCACAAATGCTGTAAAAGTATAAAAAGAAATCTATTTTAACAGCACATAGGTGGTAACTGGTGCTTTGTATTCAAACTTTGTGTTTGTTGTGTTGATAAGCCTCACTTAGTGAACCTATATGTTTAAGGTCTAATATGATAAATACAATATCCATCAGTTTAAATAATGTAAATCCTTCAACTTTTTGGTTTGCATGTTTGGTAAAGTTGCTGCTATTCTGTTCCCAGTTTCTGTGCAGGAGAGATATTTAAAAATGTATGATGCTGAATCTGGAATCAGAAGCAGCCTCTGCACTGTGACACTCTCAGGTTTTAACCAAATCCACAGTGTGTTGAATATTTCTGACATAATATTGGATTGTTGGACCTATACTCTGCCATTCGTGCCCCTTTTCCACCAACACGGAACCGCTTCTGTTCCACTTCACGGACCCAGTTATGAACTGTTCGCAGCATTTCCAGCAAAAATAAATTGGTTCTGAACTTGAAAAGTTGGTTTCCAGCTGGAACCAAAAAATATCACATTTTCCTTTTGAACTGAAGTTGGAACACACAGTTACCAGCCAAAAAAGAAATCAGTTTCTCCATGTTTTTAGGAACAAAATGAAATACTCTACAAATCACACACATGTATATGTGTGTGATTTATAAAAAATTACAAATTATATATCATTTGAATAATCTACTAATTATATCTGAACAATCTCCTCAGTATCAATAGTTTTCTATATAAATATAAATAGTATTTTAATTTCTAATAACTTTGAGTGAATATAGGAGAAATCTACAGACACAAATAGAAAAAATGTAGTAAAATAAACACCTAAATTTGTATTTTTCGTTCCTAATTTGAAAGAAAAACGATGTTATGGAGGCAAATTTACCCAAAATCGCTAAATTAACATGTTTTTCCTGTAGCGTCTCACCTTCACATGTCGCTACACGCTAACGTTTTACACCTGGGAGCTACCAGCTACATCTCAATATTCAACTCAACAAGACTTTTTTGTGCTAAACTTTTTTTTTCAAGGGGACCTTGACAGTTGTCGAGGGATGAAAAGCTTCACCTGTTCACTGTTCCCCTCCACTGTTCCTCATCACGTTCCCCAACAATGTCCCGCAGCCCCACACTGTCTCTGCCGTGAGTCCCTCAGCGAAGGATTATTCAGCCGAGGATTTGCCACAACAGGTAGACTTATTCCATGCATCAAATCGTGTTCACAGAGCATGCCGGCCTTACACAGTCCTGCCGGTTTATTCAGCCGGGAAACATACGCCTCCTGTCACTGTGATTCCCTCCAGACATCACACTCAGATGAGTCCTCGCTGCATTTAAAGTCCACAAGTCACCTGCACAAACACACAGGACACATTTATTTAAGTCTGTCTTAATGAAAGACTCATGAGTCCTGGACTTGGATCCGTGATGGATTTTCGGGATTCGTCTCAAACTCGCAGCTGCACATTAAACGATGCATATAAAGAAAAGGAACAACCACATTATTAAAGTTCCATCCCCTCTATTATCCCTAACGGTTTATCCGAACTCGGGTTGCGACGGCTGGAGCCGATCCCAGCTGTCACTGGGCGTGAGGTGGGTTCCTCTGGACAGGTACATTATAAAAGTTGACTTTGTTAACGTCGATGTGTTCTTAGTTTATGTGGATTTTGGACCTTTACAACTCATGATTCGGAGTCAAACTCTGAGTCTTCTTGGGACTCAGATTCAAACATATTTTAAAACTGACTTTTCTCAACAATGCATATAAAGAAATGGAACAACCACTTTGGTGTCTCAATATGTTTAATGTAAAGCTTTTTTATTTCTCTATCGGCTCTTTGAAGGAGCCAGTACGGAGAACTTGAAGCAATCTTAGAACTTTAATCGACTTGACTCAACCTTGATGACTCAAACTCCGGTATTGATGACTGGACTCTGGCTCTTCTTTGGTGACTTTGACTCGGACTCGAACATTGGAGACGGACTCAGACTCAAGAATTGGTGACACGACTACAACACGGATTAGAGCTATTTGGGCATATTTATAAACTTGATCAAATAGTTTTTATGCAAAGATTTGTCGCACAAAAACCAGTGTTATGATGCTGGATGTTAATGTGGCTGCGATCATTGAAAATTTAGATCCAACGGTTCAGATTGCAGAAAAAAAATCACATGGTATTGTGTTCTTTATACTATGACAGTTTTTCATTGAATTAGATTTTTAAAAATTGCAATATACCACGATGCTTCCATCATTGCAGTATTTTGTATCGTAAGCCCTTTATCATATGTTTTTGTTTCACCAGACTCTTGCCGATACTCAGCCCTAATGCATATATTTATACAGTGATGGTCTGCAGCAGTGGGGAAGAGATCCTTCCTGGCATGGCTCTGATGTTAGAGATGGGGAATAAAATCCTCAGTCTTTGTTCTCTGCGAAAGGGCATTCTCAACTTTAGTCCGAGGTGATACAAGACTTTAGAAGTCTGAGACAGCCAATTAAGTGAGAATCTAGTTTCTTTTTTTAGGACTAAATTCTCTCTTTGTCTTTCACGAGACAGGGTTTCCTCGCTGAGCTGCAGAGGAGGGAAGTATCGGAGAGTCTAAAACCTCTATTTGAAGCTGTATTTTCTGTATTTCAGCCTTGTGAAATATGGCATCTGTAGTTTATGTTTTCACATTGGTAAACATGTTTTTCTGGCTGACACTTTGAGGAGCTTCGTACAGTGTTTGTACAGTAAGACAACTTACTGACCTTGATTTGTGTGGCTGCTGTGAAGTGCTGCTGGCTCCGTTTGATTGGTGGGTTTCCACATGCTGTGTTTACAGTCCCGCTGCTGTTTGCCTGTTTCCATGTCACCTGCTGAGGGTCTGAGGCACTGACCACTTTCACATCACCGCACCATTGTGAGCTCAGGCTGTCTTCCAGGCAGCCAACTCATAAAGAGACACGAGTTCATTCTGTGAACATGATTTGTGTTTAAACCTCTTATTCTGCCCCCTTTTATTGAGGATTGGAGGTTGGGGGCAGTGGATGTTTAGGGGGAGATAGGAGGTCAACTGTAGAGGTCATATAGCAGAGGTGAACACCTTTTGAAAGCTCTAAACAAGCATTTCCATCAAATCATTACTCTGTATTTTAAAGATTTGCATGAAAAAAGCTGAATGTTTTTAGGCTCGCTTGAGGAGGTTTTTTGTCTTTTTAGAAAAACAGTTAATGCAGTTAAATGGGAGAATGAAACGCTTTTTCTGAATATTTTCTGTGCAAGGAATTTTTATGCAGCTTTGTTTATTTGCTTTAAACCAGTTGATGGAAACGTCCCTAAAACGAATGCGACATTTCAAAATTTCACTTAAAAATTTTATTCAACTTCATTGGAAACATGGCTGCTGTTTGTCAAGTTGTTCTAGTCATAAATCTTTAATATAAATGACTTAATCAAGCTATTAAACCTATTATTGTGTATAAGGGTTCAGAACATAATGTTTAGCTATCAGAAAAACATTTCACTGTCCAAACTACGTCCCATAAGTTGTTTTTGGCCCCTTTCAGACATGATGTCATGACATGTTACCAGTGAATTCTTCAGATCTTGTAGTTACATACGATATCAGCATCTTTTCTATACCTTTATATAACTGCAGCCTCTTAAATGAAAAAAACTGCAAAAGTCGTTCCACCGGCAGGTCAGCAAAGGGGTTAAAAACATCATCAAAACTCACTGATACACTGAGGTCAGAAACTCCAGGGAGAGTGTGTGTTTTCAGAGCAGGGTTTTTGTTATTGTCAGCACCATTGATTTCTTGTTGGACATTATCCTCTGCCCTGATTGTGTGCAGAGTCCTAATGTCCTTGTTGGACATTGTCATTTTTCTTTTCTCTGTTACTCTTCAGCAGTGAGGTTGACTTTGTTGCGTGCTGCAGCCTGGACTCCGCCTCAGGTCACAGTCAGCCCCGTTTGGCCTCTGGGCGATCAGTGGAAACTGGACCCATCATGGCCCGGCTGGGGCGCGGTGATGATGAAAACAAGCGTGCACAAACTGCGGTGCAAAGCAAAGACACTTACCTGGTTAAAATACTTTTAGCAAGGAATAGCATGATTTGGAGAAATGTTTGCAAAATGGGAAAAGTGGACAAAGATCACAGACTAGACTAGACAAGACTGATGTTTAAAGAGGAAAAGAAGTGGATAATTGTTGTTGTGCTGACACCAAGCTTTGTATTCTCATGATAGTGGAAAAGTGGCTCCTGAAATGTCATAAGTAGAATGAGTCTAAGTAATTTGGCGTGCCCGCCTTTAAGACTTTGTCACGGAAGCCCTAAGCGACCATGTTTTTTTTGTTTTCCTGAGATTTTTTTTGTTTTCCTGAGGTTTTTTTTTTTGTGATCTCAAGCGGATTTACAGAAGAAGAAGAAGAGGCAGCGGGCGGATGGTGCGAAAGCTAAGATGATTATTACAGGAACACATCACCCAATGTAGCCACATAGTTTGTCTACACGTACCAAAAAGCACCAGAGCAACAGCATAATAATCTAGTTATGATTATTAATGAATTTGGGGTGATGTGTTCCTGTAATAATCATCTTACCTTGCGCACCATCCGCCCGCCGCCTCTTCCTCTTCTTCTTCTTCTGTAAATCCGCTTGAGATCACACAAAAAAAATCTCAGGAAAACAAAACAAATCTCAGGAAAACAAAAAAAAAACATGGCCGCTTAGGGCTTCCGTACTTTGTACTAAATAATCTGTTTTTTTAAAAAAGCTCCAGTGTGCTCCACTCTATAAAACATAATGGCAGTGGATGACTCAGTGATCATGGCATCCGTCCTGCTGGAGCCACTTTGGCCAACAGCAGCAGATGTAAAAACCAGTTTATCCTACAATAAAACACACGGTTCAAAGTCGAGTCCAATGATACAACTGCACTTCTGACGTGTTTTCCCCGTGTGCCGCGTCCCGCCTGCTGTTGTTGATTTCACATTGATGGAGCCGGCGTCTACTCCGTCTCCATGATCTACATAGAAAAAAAAGTCGGTTGCTTCATTTTTACTCTGAAGAAAACTTTCATTTTATTTTGAAAGTGCACTGTATGGGCTCAAATGATCCATCACTGCTCTCCACTGAGAGGACCGTCTCCTCCTGGAAGCACAAGAGGATATTGACCTCGTCTTTGTGTCTCCATTTGTCCTTGACAGATGAGAGAAACGGGGTGTTTAAAGACGGATGGACGGCGCTGAGCGTCCCCACAGAGACCAATCAATATCACAGAGAACTTCGCCCTGAGTGGGGTTCATATAGGAAGCGGAGAGGATGCAGGGGATGGATGGCTGTGGACACACCAGCGCAGCACACAGAATGGAGTAATAGTAACTTTTAAGAGCATTATTGTATCTGTAGTGTTCTATAATTTAAAATGCATCCTTAGTAGTAAAATCAATACATAAATATATTTTACATACATCACGACGCCTCTCTTCGCTGATGTTTCATTCCACCTTTCACCTGCTCTCGTGGGAGGAAGCTGAGATGCAGTTTGTGAGATTCCCAATAAATCTTTCATGCACAAAGAGGTTTTTTTTTCCTCCAGGGGCGACTCATCTGCTCTCCAGTTCAAGTGAAGTGCAATTACTTTATTCTCTCCCTGGGACCAAGCACACGTATAATACATCTTTGTTTATTTCCCATAACATATCGACACCAACACATAATTTTCGTTTTTTCTACACCTGCTGTACAGCAGCAGCACTTTAGCAGCATGAGATCCTCCCGCTCTCCCTGTTTGTAAAATGGACACAGATTCTCCTCCGTCCCAGGGGACGTTGCTAATTTTGGAGAGGAGCAGCACACAAAACAAAACAACCATCTCCCACATGAAAGGCCCTCATGCATATTTATAGGTGATCACAGTGGACTGTTATTATCATTACACCTCTCTTCATGCGGGAAATGTAAAGCCTGCCCTGCACTCATGCCGAGCTCCCAATGAAAGATGTCTTAAACCTCGTCCTTGATGAGTCGCTTCATTT
>CAFUXE010000001.1:130645-149819 GCA_903364295.1 Serranus cabrilla | reverse complement strand
ACATTTATAGAATTGACTGACAATGGAACATTGTTTGTATAATGCATAACAGTGTTTAATATTATTTAATAAAGAAATATATTATATAATATATAAAGAATAAATTGAGAAAGTGGCTCTCTGTGTACACTTGCAAAAATCAGTGTACAATCCACATAAAAAAAGGTTCATTTTCATTCCAGCTTATAAAATCCTTTATCGTCCGCCATGTCGGTTATCTATGAATTTCCCCTCTAACATCAGTATCGGCATCGGTCTCAAAACTCCTTTATTGGTCAGACTCTAATTTTAATGCTGTCTTTAAGTATTTCAGTAGATTTTTAGTAGTAATAATGATATATAATTAGTATACTACTTAGTACATTATAAATTCTAATCACTATAGAGTAACTGTCTGTATTCAAGCTTTTCTTTTTGGACAAATAGTTTTTTCACTTTTCCTGCTGATAATGGATGAGTCTTTCACTCAGAGGGTCGGCTTTGAGTGGAGTCACTTGTCAGAAACACAACATACCAAGTTATTAAAGGAAGGTCACATTAGTCATTTCATACCACGGTGTCCTCGGTGAATACTTTTAATACCAATACATGAAAAGACTTTCTGTTAATTCACTGTTAAAGTATTTTTGATATTTTGAGACAACACATTATGAGTGAGTCATTTCTGTCATTTTTCTCATTTATTTGATAAGAATTTTTGCTATTTCAAACCAATGTAGTCTGCCCGAAAGGCATCCCACGTTTCCAAATCAAACTGAGCTTCTTTTCTTTATTAATTGGCCGTGAATCACCAAAACATAAAAATCCACCCACAACACATTCATCCTCAAACTTGTCAGTTGAAGAGGTCGTCCCTTCTTTTTAATCTGTTGATTTTTCAGTTATTGCTGCAGCACTACTCAGGATTTAGTGCTTAGCTTTGATCAAAGTCCTCGTCTTTATGTTGTGAAATATGAATCATACACCAGTAAGACCAGTCAGTACCTACACTGGTTTTAACAAGCTGCTCTCCCTGAACACTAAAACCTCCAGCTGGAGTTGCGCGTGAACTGGAATTGAGCCTACAAACACAAACCAGCAGACAAAATCAGTCAACAATCGACCTCTGAATGTAATTTTCGCCTCTCGGACACGGTGTAGACATACTCAAGATTAAGAAATGAGTCTTTCGCAACAAGCGAGTCAATATTATCACTGTGAATAATCATTTACAGGCTCATACTGCGGTGGGTCTTAAATGTGTAATTTGAAAGTTGTTGTCTTGTCCTGGAACTCAGTTAGTTCAGGTTGATTCATTCGATTTTATGATATATTTGTGTTGAAAAAGGTATTAGCTAACAAGTACATTTACTCAAGTACTGTAGTACAGACCTGCTCAGCTCATCAGGTCAGTCTGCTTATTATGAACTTTGGATGTAATCACGCTGGAACTGTGCAAAAGGTCAAACACACAAGATGAGACACACACACAAATGTTTTTGTACCAAAATCAGTGCTGTTGTCCAGTAATTTTGTAAATATAACAATATGTATGTATCAGTTCTTTATTTATCTTTGCAGTGTTTCTTGTTCTCCGTGATATTTCCTATTAAACTGCATTAACTGCAGAGTTAGAAAATGAAAGCATCATCAACCCAGTGGAGACGACTAACAGCCTCTTTGGTTCAGGGGAATACATGAGATCTCTCTCTGCCCTATAAAACTCTTATTGCTTTCTGCTCATAGGACAGTAAATCCGGCTGTGAGACATCAGCTCGGTGTCATCCATGCTCCTCACTGTGCTACCTTAATAATAATAATGTTCTCAGATGATCCCAGGGGCGTGGGCCTTGTCACACCTTCGCTTCATATGCATATATATATGCATTTATTTTACTCTCTAAACAATCTTTTAAAAAAAAAAAAAAACTTTGTTCTCAGCGATAGTTGAATGGCCTGATGACGACCTTCTCCACAGGTGGACCAGGCCCCAACCTGTGTGACCTTACAGGCTGATAAACGCTGATAATGCTTAGGCAATCATCTGATAACAGGTGTTTTATTTACAATAGTTGATGATACTTATTATGAAATCTCAGGAATGCACACTTCTTCATGTATAAGTGGCACTTATAAGGCTGAAACGTTACAATAAATGATCCAGTAAAGAGAGTTTGGTGAATTTGAGCAAACCTCACAGGAAAAAAAAGAGGAATAAGACTACAGAAATATTCTTTCATGACTCTGAAAAACATTTCTCTGGAGCACTCAGTGTGTAGTCTCAGTGGTTAAAAAACTCAATTGAGTAGCTTTAAACTATCATAGGTCACTTTAACACCTGTACTTTGGGTCATTTGTTTTGTGCTGGAGAAACGATAAAATCTGGTGGTTGGCTCTCCAAAATTGAACCACACCAAAGTTCGCCTGGAGGCAAACCAAGAGCCTCGTTTTCAGGCCGTCTCTGTATAGTTGGTGTGTATAGTTAGTATCTGCAAAACTTGGCAGAGGCATCAAAGCCTGATTCAGGCAGCGTCATCAGGTCAAGAAGAGAACTACAGACTCACTGACACACTGACAAGCGAGCTGAGAGGAGTCGCACTACAAATATATAAATCACCGGCTACAAGAAACCACCTACTCACAGTGCAGAGAACTGCCTGACAACCTGTATGTGTTTCTGTAGGTGTGATTAAGCCAAAGCAGCCGCTCTGCACCAGCTCCAGCAGGTGAAGCTGTACACAGAGCGCTGACAGCCTCCAGGGACAAGGGATCTCTCCACTGGTTTAATTTTTGTGCACCAACAATTTACCTCAGGACCAGTTCTCCTACAACACATATGATTATTGTGTCAGTGACCCTATTGCCTTCACTAACTGCTGCCATCTAGTGGATGAAATATTTCAATGCCAGTGTGCTCCCAAAATACATGCTTTCAATATAATCCTTCAAGTGTGCAATTTGGTATTGTGTGGCTGATCCTATTGCCTTGGCAGAGGTCTGCGCTCTCCGGGTGCTTTTCTAGTTTACATTGCGATAAAAGCGGTTTCCAAAAATGTATTTTTTTTTTTTAGGTTTTGACATTAAATATACAAAATATATTTTTGTTTTAATAATATTAACTTTTATGTAATAATGATAATAAATATTTTATAATATTTTTAGCTGCAGCTTGTAGGACTTATTGACATTTTTCTCTTTTTTTGCCCAACCTGGCAACTCAAATCAGCTCGTTAACAGCTTATAACCCAGTTGATCTATAAAGAGGTTGTAAAATATTATTAGTCACAACATAAAACGCTTTATGAAAAAGTGGTGTCAATATTATTACTGGTTTTTCCTCCCCTACACACGTGAGTGATATGGCACCCAAACTGCACTGAAAACATGCAGCTTTTAAGTCCAAACTTACCTCCACCTGTGATCCCAAATATCTTATTTGTTCAACTGTGGGTCAAAAACAATGTAGATGTATTTAGATGTTTATGTGCCTCATAGCTGCACGTTACAGTCTGTGACATATCAGTTTATACGGAGTTTCATGTATCCTCGCGGCCGCTCAGCAACCCTCCCTCTCCACCTTAACAGCTTGGAGGTTTTCAGCTGCACCATGAGGCAATGTTGCGCAATCGGCGCATTTCCTGCTAGTCAGCACAACTGAGCCGCGGTGATCCGGGAGCCGGTGAGCGCAGACCTCCGCCTGGACACACACAACTTCACCACTCAACACAAACCGGCGACAGTAAGTGTGTAACTCTGACACACTAACTTATCTGCGTGTTGGCAGCACGCTCCGCTCCCTCAGGAGGGGGTTTCTGTGTCCACGCTGTCAGGGGATTCACGTCCTTAAACGCGCCCCTGATAGCCTGCAGACCCTTGTCCCTGTATGATTGTTCACGCGCACTCCCTCCCCCTTTTCGCCCTCACTGTTGGGCGCATCCTAATGGCCCGTCACCCACCTGGCGACCCTCTCCTCCACGCGTGCTGATATTTAAAGGGCGCCCACAAACGCTGAGTCCTTCACTCTGTCAGCCAGGGTTTACATACAGTAACCCCCTTATAATTAAGAGTTAATTGCCAGCTTTCATTGTAGAATAACTTAATAATAAGTTAAATCATCCAAAGATCACAATGGAGAAAGGTATGGGCAGAGTAAATGTGGATTGTTTTACTGGTGTGATTGAAATGTGTCTTTGAGCGACTGATGTTTGGACTTTGTTGGAGCTGCCACATGTTGTTTGGTTCACTCAGCTGGTGGAAGTAATCCTGCTGTGAGCTCTGTGCAGGAATGTGTCAGTGGTTCCACTGGAAGTTTTCAGCTGTCAAATGATCCCCGGAGCATTTTGTCTGCTTGAATTGTCATTCTCGTGTCTGGTGTGTAGCTGAGGGGAGCACTGTGAGGACATTTAGGTTACCTCAGTGATCATCTTCTCACTGAGAGAGTGCAGGTTAGTGCTGATTTATGGGGCGTCTGTGGATGTAAAGCAGCAGAAGAGGAGGAAAAAAAGTTAGTTTTTATGTTTGACCTTGTTTTGGATTTTACTGTATTTTTGTTGTTGCTGTTTTTCATATGAAAGACATTAACACGTGTCATGTCCTGACCTTATTGCATCATCTGCTGGTACAAAACAATGTGCTCCTGATAAGTTGATAAATGATTTTAATCTGAATATTTGTAGCATTTTGGCCATTTGTTTTTCTTTGCCACATGTTACAGTAGCTCTGTTGTTTTATTAATCTCTCATAAGTAAAAAAAAACCTTGTGTGATGGAAAATACGACATGCCAGACATGCAAAACATCTGAAATAAAGTGAAATATGAAACTACTGAATTCAGGGTAAATCTGCTCGGCATGCAGCTGTGTATGTGCTTCATCCGTGTATTGTTTCAAGATTGTTTTGAATCTGATTTGACTAATATTTAATCTGTATTTGAATCATTTTACCTCTAAAGTTATGTTTTAACAACACGTCCGTAAAACATTACTGTTAAAGTTTAAAGTAGAGTTCACTGCTTTGTCAAAACAACTGGTTTCAAATTTTTTTGTAAATCTAACAATAAGGTAAACACATTGAAAACTTGTTTTTGTTTCTGAACTTTGTGATAGATGATTTACAGACAGGGGTTCTTGAACTTTGCCACATATTTTACTGGTATTCGTAGTGGTCGTCTTGTTCCCTGATTGTTTACTAAGCAGTAAAGTAAGATCCTTGGCCATGATAATAAATATTGTATTAATAATTCATTTTCTGTCTAATCTATGACCTGTGCTTCACAGCTCGGAGCAGCATGACAGAGTTCTGGAAGGAGCACTCCAGAGGCGCCACGGTGGAGGAGATGATGCTGGACTCTAAAGCCCGGGAGCTGACCCAGCAGGAGCTGCCCGAGATCCTGTCCATGCTGCCCTGCCTGGCCGGGTCCAGAGTGCTGGAGCTGGGGGCCGGCATCGGGTGAGTGTGCAGCTGTAGGGAAGGAAGCTTCTGTATTAATGGAACAGTAAAACAATATTTGTTCTGCACTTAAAGGGACAGTTTGGTTTTCTTGAAGTGGTTTTATGAGGTTGTAGCTGTTTGGAGAAACATGCAGGAGAGACGTGGAAGCTAAACAATGCTCAGCTCATAAACATCAGGTATAATTACTGTCTTTGTGAATGGCAGCTGTTGGCATTGACAAGAGTTAAGAAAATGGCTTCAGTCCCATCTGATTCTAAATAGAGTTTACACTTAAAGTGATGTTGATTATTTAAGGTGGGCCACTGTGTTTATAGTTAAACCAAGTTAAACTTGGAGATTCATGTATGATTATACCTGTTTAAACTTGTTTTTAGGGGCGTCCTTTCCTGCATGTCCTCCCCTCTGTCTCCCTCTTTCACTCTGTGTCATTACTACTTTAAATACAGCTGGATAAAGGCCAAAAAATAAATGAAGTAAAATAAATAAAAATATATTTCTATCATGTCTGTTATAAATGAGAAACAAGAGGTAAAAACACAAGTGAAGTTCATAACACAAAAACTGACTTAACATATACAAATTATGCAAATGTTATAATTTGCGTAAGTTAACAAACAATGTAGCAGCACAGTGTTCTGTTACTGCTGTCTGGACGTGCCGACTATCTACTGACTATGGATGAGTGCCTCATACAAACCCCCCTTCTATAAATTCAAACTTTCTCTTACGTAAAGATCGCTAAACAGATTTCCCTGATGCGTCTCTGCAGGCGGTTCACCAGCCACCTGCTGACGAAGGCCGGCCACGTGACGGCTGTGGACTTCATGGAAAGCTTTGTGGAGAAGAACAGGCAGGACAACGGTCACCACAGCAACGCTACCTTCATCCAGGCTGACGTCACAAAGCTGGAAATCCCCCAAAACAGGTGTGTGGTTAGATATCTGTGACTAGAAATGCATTTATTCATGCAGTGTTAAAGGAATGCCAGACAAAAGAACTAAAACATTTTTTTTAATTAACTCACCAATTGTTGGATGGATTGCATTGCACTGGCATGCATATTTTTTAATGAATTGCCTCAACAAATGTTGGGGTAAATTTGGTGCAGACATTCACAGCCTCCTATAGGAGGAAGTTTTAATTAGCACCTTCACTTATCTTGTGATGTCAGCATTTAGTGCCAAAAGCATGTTAAAGGATAAATGATGTGCAGGGATGTGCTGGGTAACCACTTCCAAACGACTTTATTTAAACAAAAATATTTTAGCTTTTTCGCGATATATTTAGTATGCTAATATCCATGATTGTTCCCCTCAGTATTGACTTCATCTTCTCTAACTGGCTGCTGATGTACCTGAGCGACGAGGAGCTGAACTCCTTCATACAGAAGACGCTGCGCTGGCTGCGGCCCGGTGGCTTTCTTTTCTTCAGAGAGTCCTGCAACCATCGGTCAGGTACTGAGCCAACAGAGCCGACTAGCATTGATCATGAACGTTCAGCACCAGCAGCTCATTTATTCTTGTTAACAAATACAATAAAGGCAAAAGATGCATTTAAACTTGTGATTTTTCTATCAAGGCGACTCCAAGAGGGACTTCAACCCCACCTGCTACCGCACAGAAGCACAATACAGCCAAGTGGTGTCATCACTACAGGTGGAGGGGTCAGAGGGCGGCCAGATGTTTGGATTCGACATTGTGTTGAAAAAGAAAGTTCAGGCTTATGTTGAGGTAGAGTCATTTAAATCTTCAAGTAAAACTTCAGCCAGTAAACAGAAGCCATGTAGTTAATCTCCATCCTTTCTGTCGTTCTCCACTTTTAGATGAAAAACAATCCAAATCAGATCTGCTGGCTCCTGGAGAAGGTTCCCCGCTCCTCAAACACTCAGAACGGATTCAGCACCTTCCAGCAGTTCCTGGACAACCAGCAGTACACCAGCCGCGGCATCCTGCGCTACGAGAAGATGTTCGGGGCCGGATACGTGAGCACGGGCGGGCCCAGCACCACCAAGGTAGGAACAAAGTCTAACAAGACGTCAATCAATCTGTGCTTTTTAAGAAGGATAGGACAAGAATACTGAGCAAAGCAAGGGAAGTGAAATTAATCATGTTTAGTGATGTAAAAATGTGCTCACTTTCACTCTAGTCCACTGAAATATCTGAACAACTGGATGGCCATTAAAATTTTCAGCACACATTACATTTAGGATGAATTTTAATACCCGTTAAAGGAACAATCCATTGTATATAAATTCTTGCTCCATGTTACGGTGAATTCTTAAACAAAAATGTGGTTTTCTCGCAACTGTGAATCCAAATATGGAGAAAGTGATGGATAAATTGAAATAAATGGGGCTTGTGTTTAACAGCAGCTTTCTAAATTCAGCCTCCCAGGGTCTCAAACAAACACTACCAACGACCTTCATCATCTACAGGAGCCGCCTTTATCGTAGCAGCTTTATCAGCGGTTACTCCTCTCCCCTCCTGTTTCCTCTGCTCCTCTTGGACAGTTTCTTTGGTCAGGGATGCTGAGCTTTCTTCTCTCTAATGCACTCTCTCTGCCTTTCTAAACACTCAAGGACACTTTATGATAATTAGACCAGGACAACACAGGGAGTGAAAACAAGACACAAGAAGTAGAACAAAATAAAAGAAAGAATGCTTGATGAAATCATACTGGGAACGCTAATTGGAATAGATGAGTTTTGAGGCTGGATTTGAATAGTGGGAGAGATCCAGAGTTTTAGGAGCAGAGCAGCAGAGTTTTGGACCATTTGAAGTTCATGAAGGAGCTTGGGAAACCAAAGAGGAGAGAGCTGGAACAAGACTACAGGGTGTTTTATTCAACATCATTATCGACACATTTCCATGATTACTGACTAAGAAATGTGAGATATGACAAAAATCGTGTGTCAAGAAAGAAACATTATCATAAGATACTGAACACTTAAAGACAGATTTATGGAGCTTTCAGCCTTGTGGCTCTGACTGAACTGAACCCGTGTTGTTGTTCCTCCAGGAGTTTGTGGACCTGCTGAACCTGAAGCCCGGGCAGAAGGTTCTGGATGTCGGCTGTGGTATCGGTGGAGGAGACTTCTACATGGCGAAGGTAAAAACCAAGGAATCTGGCACAGACGGGGTGATGATGCTAATAATAATGATGGATGATATAATTATGATCATGACAGATCGATTCTTTCACCCTTCAGACCTTCGGGGTGGAGGTGCTCGGCCTCGACCTGTCAGACAACATGGTGGAAATCGCCATGGAGAGGGCGATCACCGAGAAGCTGCAGTCAGTACGTCTGAATGTTCCCGAATCACCAAAAAAACACTGATTACAGTTTGTTGTTTTCAATAAGTAACGACACGCACTCTTCCTCAGGTCCAGTTTGAGGTGGCTGATGCCACCAAGAGGTCGTTTCCAGAAGGTTCCTTCGATGTGATCTACAGCAGAGACACAATCCTGCACATAGATGACAAACTTGCGCTCTTTAAACGCTTCCATGTGAGCATTTTCTCATCATTTAAACAGAAATTTGAAGTTATTTAAGTGATTTCCAAAGAGCTGTTTGAATGTGTAGCTTGGGGAGGAAATGTAAAGAATTAAGTCCTATAAAAAAGAATAAATCTGTTAAAAAAAAAAAAAATGAAATCAAATGCATCAATATAAAGGGAATTTATTTGGAAAATATTTTTTAATATATATTGTATAATATATATAAATATATACAGTAATCAATTAACAAATACACATGAAAATAAATAAAAATGCTCAAAATTAAACATTAAAATTTTTCTTTACATTGAGACATTTAGTAATTTATTTATTTAGCATTATAAGTACATTTTTATTATATTATTTATTTTCTTATTTGTCTTTTCATTTCCACTCTTTAAAAAATGTGTTCTAGATTTAGATGTATTCTTTTAAATGCCACTCCTATCCAGAAAAGTTTACAAAAACTTAGTTTTTGTGTCATATAGATATTTTTTGGGACGTTATTACCTTTTATGTGACTTTAATCATGTTACTGTCTTTTTCTTCAGTCGTGGTTAAAGCCTGGTGGCCAGTTGCTCATCAGTGATTACTGCTGCGGGGAGAAGCCGTGGACGCCGGTGTTTGAGGCCTACGTCAAACAGAGAGGCTACGTCCTCTATACACCCTCACAGTATGGCAAGGTAAATATTGTACTTATGTAATAGTTTGTGAAAGGACATCACCGCCCTATGGGGAGTTCAGCTCTTCTGGGCCTCTTTATCAGAATGTGACGAGATGGTTAGCAAACAAATGACTGCTGATGTCTGAAATGTCTGTTCAGACAATATTAACTCCTCACAGATATCCGTACGGGCTCATACTGTGGCTTATAAATGACAAAATGATGAGCACAGATATGATTGGTGGATATGTCACTGTTATGTAGTTTGTCCATGAGTTAGCACTGACAGTTATATTTTAAACTTTGAATGTCCTGCTCTTCTGTCCGCACAATGCAGTGCAATGCTATGTAATGTTAGCTACAGTTATTAAATTTTTCTTCAGGCCAGAAAGAAACAAAGTATCACTTGTGAAACATCAACATATCCAGTAAAATATCCCCAAAAAATAATGTAATCTCTGTACAGTCAACTGTCTAATAAAGGCGTAAAATTAAGCTAAAACACTGAATATATTGAGTATCATGTAACTGTTGGCCTGCCCACATAAAACAAGCTAAGCTAAAATCTCAAGTTCTTCTGCTATTATAGTTTTCGTTCTGTTTAATGTTCAGTATTTCCGAAAACAAGCTCCGAAACAAGCCTCATTTAGATGTTTGTTTGCACAGCAGATACATATGTTAAAGCTCTGCAGCGGTCAGAGGTGAACTGACGACTGTGAAACAAACAGATGATCATATCGGGTAACTCCTAAAATGCACAGCTGCTGTGACTGTGGATGTGTTGCTCCTGTAGTACCTTGAAGAAGCCGGTTTCTGCCACGTGCAGCCAGAAGACCGGACGGCCCAGTTCATCGAGGTCATAAAGACGGAGCTGCAGAGAGCGGAGGCCATAAAGGAGGAATTCATTCAGGTGAGCACGCAAAAACCTCCACCTGATAAAACCAACCGAACCAGAATTCCTCTCTGAATTCTTTGCCTGACTGCCTCCGTCCCCTGCAGGAATTCTCTGAAGAAGACTATTTTGCGATAGTGAACGGATGGAGGGAAAAGCTGGAGCGTTCCAACAGTGGAGACCAGCGATGGGGACTCTTTTATGCAACAAGGGAATGAGTGACGGCACTTTTAAGTAAAAAGATAATAAAAGAAAAAAAAAGGAATGTTTCTTTTGTTTTTATTGACTATGGTTTTCCGTTTTAATAGAACTGCTAATAAAAAAAATTTAAAAAGTTAACTTAGTCAAAATTTCTGCGATGTCAGCCCTGTCATGCCATTCAATACAGGAAACTAGAGCTTAAAGTCATTAAGAAAAAGTACCCTAATTTCCATTTTGGAAGATAAAACTTAACTCACTTCTTAGCCCATTTTGCTTTTATGTTATAAATAAGATTGAAACGTTAATATAACATGCTTTGTATTATCAGCTGATAATTAATAATGGAATTTCTTACTTAGCGGCTTCATCAACTTAACTTTTTTTTAATTAAGACCTTGAACTGGTTTTGTTAGTTTGCAGTGATATTCCTGGAGGTATCTCCAGCTGCAGGAAACCAGAGCTAGAGGGCACAACAGCAAGATTTAACATGCTTTTCTTGTTTTTCTTACATGTCTGCATTCACAGTCCGCTGCTGTACAGGAGACGTACAGCAGCTGGCTGTTTAAACGTATGGTCGAGGTGTTACTGACAGACTGCTGCCACCTCAGGAGAAACAGTTGTTGATGCGTTATAAGACTTCTCATGTCTCTGAAACATTTCCTCATGTGTCTTTGCACACTTTCACACTCTAAATGTGGGATGTTACACATTCTGAACAGCTGTCAGATGGATGTGTTAAACTTTATGTTTACCATTATCTAATTGTGTGCTGTCTGTGCTATTAAGATTCTGGTGGAAACTGCATCAGAATCAAACATCTCGGTTTTCTGTTATTAGCTGTTTGTTAACAGTTTAGGCATTGTTCAGTCGTGGTGACAGCTGTGGGGAATAGCAGAAATGCCTAAGAGTTGCACAAATAATCTTTATCATATTTTGCAGTCTTTGGACAATAGATGGTGCTAACTGGTGCTTTGGTTTTGGGGGTTTTCTCCACCACTTTCCTCTTTTAGTGTTTCTATGTTGTTTCAAGAGCTTTATAAACTTTTGTGGCTGCTTGTCTCTTGCAGCACCCACATCCTTCAGGTGATTAAAAGTCACCCACTTCAGTTATAATGCAGGAAGATATAGAGCCCAAAACTGCTTTTGCACCAGGCTGTAAGCATGTTTATTTCCGCAGCAAAGTCGTGAATTTTAACATGGGGAGTCTGCGGGGATTGACTCACTTTTAGAGCCAGCCTCAAGTGGCTGGTCAAGGAACAGCTCTTTGAGTTGCTGTGTTGACTTCACTTTTTAGTCCTGGAGGCTGATGCTTGAGTCATCATGTGCTTTACATTTACCTGGCCGTCATCTCACAATCTTGCTGTGGTGCATGAGAACAATCACAGTACTAAAATATAGATATAGATTAAAGTAAGAAGTCAAGATACAAAAATACGAATAGGGCCGCATTTAGAAAAAAATAATAATTACGAGATTAAAGTCGTACATAATGAATTAATTATGAGAATAAAGTCGTACATAATTAATTACAAGAATAAAGTTGTACATAATTAATTACAAGAATAAAGTCGAACATAATTTATTAATTACGAGAATAAAGTTGTACATAATTTATTAATTACGAGAATAAAGTCGTACATAATTTATTAATTACGAGATTAATTAACTAATTACGAGAATAAAGTCGTACATAATTAATTAATTAACTACGAGAATAATGTCGTATATAATTAATTACCAGAATAAAGTCGTACATAATTAATTCATTACGAGAATAAAGTCGTACATGATGAATTAATTTCAAGAATAAAGTCGTACATAATTGGTAGGCTGTTCTGCTTAAAACTGAAGTAGGTGCAACAGTTATACGTATGATAATGTGATGCTGATGAGCCAAAAGATTTGAAACCTATCTTTAATAACGAAATGCTCCATTGCCCTCATTCTAACAACTCTCCTCCTCTAATTAATTAATTAATTATTTCCGCATTATTCTCGTAATAATTTATTTTTCTAAATGTGGCCCTAATACTCCGACGTACAAAAATATGCGCATATATAAAACAGTTAGACAATAATGTACAGATATAGTATTTTTACAGAAAGTTATCTCTTAAAAAAAGCATAATAAAAAGAATCACGTAATGTTTGTGTTGGTTGAGCCGGTGAGTTCCTGCTCTCTCTCCGCTTTCATCTCTCGGTTGACTTCCTCTCTCAGTGCAGCCCACAGGACGGACGCTACGCCCACTGCTGTCACTGGCTACGTGCGCAGAAAACACTCAGCGCTGCTAAAAGCAAAACAGTCAGACGCAATAATGGCGAGATTAAGCGAGCATGGGATTCGCTTGAGTTCCGTACGTATTTCACATTTCTTACATGTGGTGTCGCTTCTCTGTGGAATGTTAACTTTGCTGCGTGTCTTCTTTCTTCCTGAAGGTGGTTACGAATTGAAACTGAAACAAACTTTTTCTTTTTATTCCTTCTCCAGATGAGTCCTTCCTTCCTGAACAGCAACTCCACCAGTCACACCTGGCCCTTCAGCGCGGTGGCGGAGTTAATAGGTAGGTCAGTGTGCTGTGCACCTGCAGCTGTGTGCTGCTGCTGCTGCTGCTGCAGTTTTTCACGCTCTCATATCGCGCGCTCTTCCGCTGTTGCACGCGAGGTGGACTGACTGTGTGTTGGTGCTAAAATGGACCGAGCGGACTTCCTCTTTTGCAACCTCAACGCTTTTATGGCTCTCACGCGCCTGTCAGTGTCTATATAGGAGTGTCACTGTAATTATTATGTTATTAAGTATGCACATTTTTATTTATGTTGCTGGTTATTGCCTTGCACTAATATTCATTTTCCTAAAATCCTCCTAACAGACATAGTTTGTAGTTTCCGTAAATGTAGGCACATGTGTTTGTTGTGAAGGATCCGGGTCTGGACTTTAATACAGCATGAATCACTGGATGATTTCCCCTGCACGTGATGCAAAGCTGCTGTTTCTGGGCTGTCAACATTGTCAGTGCTCCACTCTGTGCCCTCTCATTGGCTCAGACGTGCTGGCCGGCTGTTGGCTGCTGAGTTTTGACAGGAAGAGCAGTGGGGAAGTGTGCTGTTTATATGCAGATGCAAAACTTTACATGACATCACCTGCTTTCTCTGCTCACATGGTGCAAGAGTCAGGGCCGTTGCACCTCAAACATAAACTTCAGCGTTAAGAAACGTGTGCTTTGCAGAAGAGAAACCTGCAGTTCTCAGAATAGTGGTGCAATAATTCACAGGAAGCTGGACAAGCATCGACCTGCAGTGATATCTCACAGAGAATATTATGTTTACGATTATTTGCGGTGTAAGAAAGGTGTTAATAAGATAAGTGATTAGATAAACCAAGGCAGGGAAGTAAAAGGTCACAGCAGCAAGGTAAAGGAAACACACGCATGGTTTAGATAAGACAAGTAAACTACAACTATTTTAATGTGTATGTATAATGTAATATATTAGTATCTACATTAGGTAGATTATAAACAGTTAAAGTACTAAAACCACACTGAAATTAATCCACTACAAGTAAAAGTCTTTCATTCAAAACTTACTAAAGTAAAAGCACAAAAATATCAGCATCAAAATGTACTTAAAGTATCAAAAGTAAAAGTACTCGTTATGCAGAAAGGATTGTTTTATATATTCTAAATGTATTATTAGATTATTTGTATTGATGTATTTATGTGAGTAGCATTTTAATATTCTCATTTGAACTACTTAATATACTGTAATGAAGTATAATTTAAAAAATAAAAGTCTGATCACTTCAAATTGGTTGTAATTTTCATGTTAAATCTTGACCTGAAAAGTAACTAAAGCTGTCGGGAAAATGTAGTGGAGTAAAAAGAATAATATTGAGGTATATAAGTATATAATTACACAAAATGGAAATACTCAAGTGAAGTACAAGTACCTCAAAAATGTACTTAGTTACATTCCCCCACTGATTATGAAACATAAATACACTGACTGCTGCCTGTGACTGTTAGTCATCAAAACTGATCAAATCATAGCGGCGCAAACCTGCTAAAGAAGACAGAGAGTCTGATTACATTCAAGTTCAAAGTAGTTTGAATAAAATCTCTTTTACTCTGAATTTGTTCAAACCACTTATCTTTTAGCCCACTTGGGGGGAAAAAAAACGTCTGTTGTAAGTTTGTTGTATATGTCATTCAAGCAGATTCAATACACGTCTTGATTCATGATTCATGGAAATATACTGAAGGAAAAAAATCTCCCATTCCTCCCCCAACACTCTCTCCGACCTTCTTTCCTCCTTTCTTCCAGACAATGCATCAGATCCTGGTGTGTCGGCTAAACAGATCTGGATCAACGTGGTGGATGAAGAGGGTCACTTGTGTCTGACCTTCACTGATAACGGCAGCGGCATGACTCCCAACAAACTGCACAAGATGCTCAGGTGCGACACACACACACACAGGAAGTGATGTTAATGAAAACACATAGAAGAGTTAATGGAGTTCATTTTCTTGCATGTGTCTCTGTTCTGAATTTAAACCACAGACTGAGAGTCACCAGCGCTTTGAATCACACATTCTCTGATAAAGATCCACATATCACCGTGTCCATCACATTCACACACATAAGCATGTAACTACACACATGTACACAGAGCTGAAACTATTAGGGGAGTCGTCATGACTACAGTGACATGAATTTACTTAACAGTTAGTTTGATAATCCTTTAAGTTTATAACGGAGCTAAATGTCTTCTGACAACTTCTCAAATGTGGGAATTTGCTTCTTTTTTCTGAAAAAAAAATGCATTTCTCTCAGTGTTTTCTGGCATCTGTTTCAGAATAATGACGAAGAAAATAATCCTTAAGTTTTATCTTTAACACGTGTCCTCGTTTCCTCACGCCCTCCGTCTTTTTAGCTTCGGCTTCACAGAGAAGGGTTCAGGTAAGGCCAGTCAACAGGCCATCGGCGTCTACGGGAACGGCTTCAAGTCCGGCTCCATGCGCCTGGGCCGCGACGCGCTCATCTTCACCAAGAACGGAGGCTGCCAGACTGTGGGGATGCTGTCTCAGTCCTACCTGGAAAGCATCAAGGCGCAGGCCGTCATCGTCCCCATCGTCCCCTTCAACCAACAGACCAATATCCTTCACGAAACAATAATGATTGGTAGAGATTGTGTCTCCTGGTTGGCTCCCTCATGACCTTAACCCCGTGTCACAGTCTCTGGTGGTGACCGAGGACTCGGAGGCCAGCCTGGCAGCCATCCTGCAGCACTCCATCATCACCTCCCAGGAGCAGATACATGCACACTTTGACTCCATTCTCTCCAAAAAGGGCACCAAGATATTAATCTGGAACATCCGCAGGTCAGAACCACACACTTGCTTGTGCTAAATTTAGTCGAAAGTAGATGAGTAAACGGGATTGTGGTCACGTTCCTGGGAAGTCTGTGAGGGCTGACGGGTAATCCAAATTTGCATGATTATTTTAACTGATATTGCAATTTCGGTAGGATTCCTGTCATAGGAGGGACTTATTTTTGCATTTTCATTTAAAGAATATATAAAAATGATGGTTGGAGAGGATTTCAAAAGGTAAAGACACCTTTCAGCATCACATCACTCTTTTTTTTAGGCTGTAAACAACTATACAAATATTAATTAGTGGGCTTTAAAGGTTCTGGGAGGCAGATGTTGTTGTTTCTGTAGTGCCAGGCCAAACCTTTCCTGGCTGTAGCTTTTATATTTATCACACAGACATGAGCGTTGAATCAGTCAGGCAGTACAGCCAATAAGCTTATTTACAAATTGTTCAAATGGTTCTTTTAGTTGTATTTTACTTTAAAGTTCTTGGTTTCTAGCTTTAGTGAACCTCATGTGAGACTGATGAGTATGCAAACAACTAAAAACTCAAAAAAAGAAACAGGCAAATGAGCATGTACACACGCACATGTTTGTTTAGGCGCACGCTTAGACAAAACCATGCAAATGAGCACGTGCAGAAACGAAGCTGATGTTATCATCACTACAGTGGAGTAAAGAGTCATTTTAAAAATTTGAACAAAACACGAGTCTCTTCGGCAAAGTTCTCACACTGAGAAAAACAGTTTATGTCTTATTAATAATTCAGACTTTCCTCTGTCTCGCTTCCTCTTGTTGGTGAGAAAAGTGTCTCCACCGTGATCATTATCATCAAACACTGAGTACTGCTCCTATCATGATCAGACAGCGATTGAAACTGTGCTGCTTCCTCAGTGTAAGGTGATGAACTCAGCGGTTTGGACGTTGTGGTCTACTCAACACACTGAAAGCTATTAGAGTGAAAACCTGGGATCAGTGGTATGAAATGCGCCATTATCTGTTCTAACAACGGCTCCCTTTGATATCATCCTGAAGGGCAAAAGACGGCAAACCAGAGATCGACTTCGAGGCCGACGACTGCGATTTCCGTCTGCCTGAGATTCAGATTCAGGAGCTGAAAAAAGGTCTGAGGAACAGTGGATCCCTGAGGGCCGAACAGAACATCCCAGACATGCACTACAGTCTCAGGGTGAGGCCAGAAAAAGTGTGTCACTAGGCCTGTTTCTACTGGAAACACAGCACCTTCGTCCTGTTGTGGACAGCAGCTCGTGTCTATCCAGCCTGCTGGTTTATGTATCTGTGTGTTTGTGGTACTTAAAGGAAAGCACAGCAGCACAGGACTGCAGTTTCATAGAGTGAGAGGAAAATGAAGCCAAAATCTGCAGTTCCTCATCTGGCCACTTGAGGCTGGCTCCAAAAGAGAGTCAGTCCCCATAGAGTCCCCATGTTAAAATTCCCAAAAAGAGGCAGTAAATATCTATTTCTTAGGAAGGCTAAAAGTTATAAGGCAGAGTTAAAGCTTTGATTGACAGGTGGGTGCCTTGACAGGTGTTGTGGTTAGAAACCAGGCTTCAGTTAAACCCCCTCAGCTCAGCCTTTGCATATTTCTGGAATAACCGGGAGTTCGGAGGCAGAAACCTGTGAGTGAAGTCATGGAGACTACAGGAATATTTTCCACAGTCATATAATTACTCAATGCAAATTATATAGCAATATACATAGCAAGTGCTGTAATTAGTATTTTAATTAAGATGTTAGCTGAGATTTTTATTGTATTGTTGTTTTGTATTTTTGCTGCTGTAACACTGGACATTTCCCCGTTGTGAGACTTATAAAGGATTATCTCATCTTATCTCATCTTAGATGGAGATTTTTCAGTTGTCCATTTTTTTGCACTTTTTATTGATGTCCCTTACAAGCTGGAAGTGAAAGTTCGATCATGACCTTAGATGCAAAAAGATTTTCCTCAACTCATGATGATTTGAGACTTAATCCACTAAAAATCACCAAAAGTGATACATGGTTTTTAATGCACAGCATCAATATTTCGGCTTGTTAGGAGCCTTAAAGTCGCTCTGCAGTATTTAAGAGTTGGCGGTTACGATGAGTGTGAGCATTCAGAGTAACAGGTGTCGTGGTTTAAGTGGTTAAAGTGTGTGTGAGCCTCTCACAGTGCACAGCAAACACAGTCCTCTGCAGACGTGTGTGTCTGTGTGTGTGTGTAGGTGGATGTGTGTGTGCCAATTTCAAATACAAACCAGAGTTCTCCTGTGGTTTTGTAGTAACAGTGCCCCAGTTTCCTACAAAAGTCGTCCTCAAGTTGCTTTGTCTCTATTTTGATAATCAAAGGGAGAAAATATTGTATCTTCAGGCTAATCAAATGAGTTTAAGATGTAGTTTCTTTTTTTAACCTCTCTCTGTTTCTTTCTGTGTGTGTGTCAGGCGTACCTCAGCATCTTGTACCTGAAGCCGAGGACACAGATTATTCTGCGGGGGCAGAAGATTCAGGCGCAACTGGTGTCAAAGAGGCTGAAACACATTGAACATGACGTGTACAAACCTCACTTCAGTGTATCCTTACAAAGTGTTTACACACTATGTGTTGTTATAAGGTCGTTATTACCTCCACCAAGGAGGTTAGGTTTTCCCCAGAGTTTGTCTGTCTGTCTGTTAGCTAGCTAGTTAGTTAGCTAGTTAGTTAGTTAGTTAGTTAGTTAGTTAGTTTGTTTGTTTGTTTGTTTGTTTGTTTGTTTGTTTGTTTGTTTGTTACTTTGTTAGTTAGTTAGTTAGTTAGCAAGTTAGCAACATAACTCCAGAATTTATGGACATGTTTGGATGGAATTCAGGAAATGTCCACAATGATACCAGGAACAAGTGATTAAATTTGGGGGGTGATCCGTAGACGCTATCACTGGTTACAACCGCCGAGCACACAATTATTTCCTTCCATTATTTATTTTTAATATGCCCCTTATTTTTCTTGGTGAATTTATCAGAAACTAAAGTCAGAAAACAGTTATAAAAAAATAAATTAAAAAAATGCCCTGTGTCATTTCCCACATTTAAAATTGTACATTTTATCCGAGCAACCGTCCGAAAATCAAAAGCTCTTCAGTTTAT
>CAFUXE010000001.1:100312-120600 GCA_903364295.1 Serranus cabrilla | reverse complement strand
AGCAGCAGAGCGGGCAGTGTTTGACCCGCGACACGGTGGAGATGACCGAGATGAGAGCCGCGACACTCGTTCTGCTGCTGCCGCTGCTGCTGCTCCGCTGCCCCGGCGGAGGAGCGCAGCCGCCCGCCGCGGCGGTCCGAGAGTATCACGTGGCGGCTGTGGAGATCGGATGGGACTACCTGTACCTGGACGATGATGACCCCGCGTCTGAAAGGTGAATATTTCTTTATTTAACTTGCCAAACACGCTCTCACGGGTCTTTTTGACCCCATAGCCAGTTTCCAAACAGTAGTTATGTTGAATGAAATTTTTTTTAAAAATCTGGCAGTAAGGAGTTGTTATATCAAATAATGTTAAATAATGAAAAATGTATAATTATAATAATGAAGATTGTTAAATTCAACCAACCTAATCATGTAAGTTTAAAGAAATACAAAATAATTAATACATTTAGATATTTAAAGACTATAATTTCTCTACATATACAGCATAAAAGAATAATTATGCACATTTTCACATTTATTGTTACGTGAAATGTTTTTGTGTATATAATTTGATTTAGTAATTTACTCATTATTTTCCCTTTCCCTTTAATATCACCTATTGTTTTGAAAATGAAAAGAAAATGTATATATATATTTTTTAGTTAAGTTAATTTAGATGTAAAAATATGTAAATATGCAGTATAAGTATAAGTATATGTGGACAATAAATGAAAATGCTTATAATGATTGTATTTATGTCTTTGTATTTCCACAATTAATTATTTCTCTTAAAATTTTTGCCTTTTTAATTTGGTTATATGTTATTCATACATTAAATTTTTCCTCTCAATATTTCCACATATATTTTATTATTCTATTACAGATTTCATCTTTGTTAGGGCACTCCTATGACTCCATATAATGGAGGTGGTTTTAAATGTTTCCATTTTGTTTATTTAGGAGGAGATCCAAGGATATCCCTCAAAAGTATGTCAAGGCAGTTTACAGAGAGTATACAGATTCCACCTACACGGTCCCCAAGCAGAGGCCGCCATTGACTGGTAGGTGTTTCTCAGTCAATCAAATATTTCATTAGATATCTGTAATTTTATCACATTATTTGTCTTATATTAAGATAATATGTGATATATATGTCTTCTGGTTGCAGGTATTCTAGGCCCGGTGATCGTTGCCAAGGCTGGTGACCGGGTGGTGGTCCACTTCAAAAACCTGGCGTCTCAGTCGTACAGCATCAGCCCTGTGGGGATCACCTACTGGAAACAGTCAGAAGGTAGAAAACCGCCGTCAACCTTTGAACTTTCTCTCATGGACACACTTAACATGAGTCAGCAGCCGACTTCGTCTTGTTCATCTTTAGACTCAGCGTTTTGACTCATAATCGCATTTTAATGTGAAGTCCATGTTGCAGTGTAGATGAGTCAATGGCAAAAACGCTTACCGATCCAGTCCGACTTCAGCAGCTCACAGGGAAATCCAAGTCTGATCCTCTGACTCACAGGATTTTTTTTGCCAAAGTCTGAGCCGGTTTTGGAGCCAAAAGGCAAGGATGTAAATAGCACATTACTACGAACCAGAATCAGAAACAAACAGCTTTTTATTAAGGGATTCAGAAGAAGCAAAGTCGACGCCTCGTTCCTGAGAAATTTCAGCGAACGACGGTTATCATTATCTTGTGTGTGCAGAGCCAAACGGTCAGTGTTTCAGCATGCCTTCAACAGGCTTAAAGTTACAATATCTAACTGTAAAGGAAGTATCCCTGATCTGAGGAGCTTTGGGGGTTGATTTCCTTCACAGAAGGCTTTGGCATATATTCTAATGCTGCTCTGTTCCTGTAAACGGCTCACGGCTTCCTGCCTCAGGGTAGAGTCCTGTAAAGGGGTTCATCATAATCTGAAAAGCTGCACCTGTCTGGTCCGGGAATAAGGCTTCATGAAGCCGACATGTGATATTAAAGGAAGAGGGGAAAACGTTGCTGCCCTGTGGGGGGAGTAAGTCATTTTTATCATGAGTCAGCACTTCCCTGGATGATTAAACTTTTTCATTTCTAATCCTGAAAGCATGTTTTTTTAGCTTACCTTTATCGCAGTGCCTGAACATTTTTGTGCTTCTTTTTATAGAATAAAGATTAAATTATGTCATGCATTCTTGTGTGACACAAGTTTTCCTGCTTTGACCGAGCTCAACTCCTGAATGACTACTGAGGAGTCATCACGCTGCGTCTTGTCTTTCCAGGAGCCGGCTACGATGACTCCACGGCGGGCCAGGAGAAGGAGGATGATGCCGTCCCTCCTGGTGGATACTATGAGTACGTGTGGGACATCAGCCCCAAAGACGGACCCACCAGCAGCGACCCGGAGTGCCTCACCTACTCCTACTCCTCCCAGGTGGACACGGTCCGAGACATGAACTCAGGACTCATCGGTGCCCTGCTCATCTGCAAAACAAGTCAGTTCCTCCATCACATGTTCATATTACATTGCACTCACAACTACAAATGTAATGAACCTCATGATGGCGTTCAGTGGTGGAAAGTAACTAAGTATATTTACTCAAGTACTGTACCTAAGTACAGTTTAAGGTATTTTCACTTTATTTGATGTAGCTTTATACTAATACTTCACTATATTATGAGGTAAATATTGTACTTCTTACTCTACTTTAATCTGTCAGCTTTAGTTACTTTTCAGGTGAAGGTAAACATAAAAAAAGAACCCTGATAAATTTAAAGTGATTAGACTCATTAAAATGAGCCCTATCCTTACAATTGCGGTAATTCTGCATAAAGATTATTTTTACTTTTGATACTTTAATTACATTTTTATGCTGATACTTTTGTACTTTTACTTCAGTAAGTTTTAATTGCAGGACTTTTACTTGTAGTGAAGTAATTTCACAGTGTGGTGTTAATACTTTTACTTAAATAAGGGATCTGAATACCTTTTCCACCATTGGTGGCATAAAATGAAAAGTGCATATTTGACCAAATTTTACAGCCAACCATCCAACAGCTGTTGTGGTATTTTAGTCTGTAACAAAGTGGCTTGAGACTGCACAGAACTATTGCAATTACATGTATTATCTGCGTGTGTTTTCCAGGTGCCTTCAATGACGACGGCCAGAGGAGAAATCCAGGGTTTGTCCTGCTGTTTGCTGTGTTTGACGAGACCAAGAGCTGGTATGGAGAGGTAGGAGAGAGGAAGAGCAGAGAGAAGTTCAGGAAGAGCGTCGGCAGGAAGGAATACCACACCATCAATGGATATGTCAACTCCACGTTACCCGGTAATGAAGCAGACAGGGAGTTTGTTCCATGCAGGCGTGTAGTAATGTTAAGTGGTACGAACACTGTGTTCATTGTATCAGTAGCTACGCTGCATGTGGTCGACACAGGAATTTTGGCCTCATTTCTCTCTCTCTCTCTCTCTGAAGGTTTGACAATGTGTGAGGGCCGTAATCATGTGTTCTGGCATCTGATTGGGATGGGCACCACTCCAGAAATACACTCCATTCAGTTTCAGGATCACACTCTGCAGGTAATTTTAGTTTTAGATACAACAACAACAAAAAAATATAAAGCGTTAAGGTGATAAATTCAATATTTTTCCGGATAATTAAGATGAATTTGAAATAAATTGTCTTTATCTTTCAAATATAAAATTAACAAACTTCAAGAGGATTTTTATTAATGTTGAATTCAATTGCAGAAGAGTTTCAGTACAGTACTATACTACTACAGATACAGTCTAACACTAAACTGTATTTCCTATCTACTGTACCTTTACCTTGCTATAGTTAGTGTATTTTTTTGCAGTGGATAGCTGTTTAGAAAAGCAATGTACTGCTGTGGACGGGAGCAGCAGCAAAATTTATTTTAGCCACCTAAAAAAATCGATATCAGGTGAAGTGTTTGCCTTATTTAGAATATTTTCCATGCTTCACCTGGTTGTCTGACAACCCTTTTTAAGTTTATGTGGTTGGAACTGAAGCTGATCGACACTCCACCAGATAAAAACTGCTTCCTTGATGCTATTGTGTGACGAACCCCTTGAAACGCCAAAGTCACGCTTCTATGTGTTATTGTTCAGGTGCTGACCCATCGTAAAGCCACCATGGAGGTGACCCCTATGTCATTCATCACTGCAGAAATGAGGCCTGCAACCATAGGCCGCTTCCTGATTAGCTGTCAGATACACGCTCACCGCCACGGTAAGAAACGCTGTAGACTTACAGCAATCTGTTTCCAGAGTGAAGTGAACCTTATTAAAGTGATAACTCTTGCTGTTATTGTGCACTACGTCTCTCCCCAGATGGTATGAGCGCTTTTTTCACGGTGGAGAAATGCCCAGAGCCTCTGCCGGGACCCGACCTGCGTCACGTCAAACACGAGAATGACGGGAAAAGCAGCGAAGAAAACGATACCGACTACAGTTACGAAGACGATAGTTTGTTCTACACCATAAGCATGCAGCCAAGGAAACCACAAGTTCAAGCAAGAGCCAGCGGGGGACAGCAGCGTGTGACCTGGCAGCATTACATTGCCATCGAAGAGGTCAGCTGGGACTACGCCCCTCATCTGAAACCCACGGACAGGTAGGGAAAGATGGAGGAAGGAAGAAGAATAACAGAAAGCAACCGCTGATTTTAATTGGATTGATTTTGTCTTTGGCACATCAGTGAGCTGCAGACCGGATATTTGCCTCCAGCCCCCCATCACCTGGACTACACGTATAAAAAGGTGGCGTATGTGGAATACACAGACGGATCTTTCACTCAGAGGACGAACCCTGCCGGCACACTGCTCGGTCCACTGCTGAAGGGGAAAATCAACGACCAAATCCATGTGAGTGAGCAAAATATGTGAATCAGCATTTTGTGCATGAAGTACAGAACTCCAGAGAGGAAAGAAAAAATATTTCTGGTGAATTTTTGTAAGTTCAATCAGAGACGGTAAAGAGGAAGATTCAGCTCCTGTATCTGTGTAACGCGGGTTTTTATAACTGCCCCGTCCATTTAGGAGTCGAGCCACAGATCCTGCGTCTAAATACTGGACCCACTTTTCACAGGCCGCATGTTTTCTGTACATTCTGACACTGAAAATAAATTTTTAGAATTTTTTTTTTTTTTACTCACTTACCTTTTAGGGCTTCCATAATGGTATAATAAATATGAGCTACAGAAAAAAAGGAATGATGAATCATAGAAACAGAGAGGCAAACTTATGTACCACTATTTGTATGGTTGAATGGTTTGAATTGTGTCCTTAGATCACTCTCAGAAACCTGGCCAGCCGCCCTTTCAACATCTACCCCAATGGGCTCACCAAGGTCTTCCCACTGCAGAGATCTGTGAATGGTAAGCGTGAGCAAGGATATAAACCAATAGGCTCGTAAATGTCAATAATCATCAGTACAAGCTTGTAAAAATGACCAAAACCTGTCATTTTAGGAGCAAAAATGTAATGTTATCACAGCGTCTTGTGCTGGGTGTGTTGTCTTTAGTGATCTCATTTATTTTCCTGTTGCTGTAATTCCCCAAATTCTCAAGTTTCAACTTATCTCATCCAATTAATCAGCTGCAGAGAAGGACCTGCGCTCCGTGGGCGTGCCCCCCAACGGGACATTTAGCTACATTTGGAAGTTGACAACAGATGATGGACCCTTGCAAGGAGACCCCCAGTGTCTGACCCAGCTGTATCAGAGCACCGTCTCCCCGGAGAGGGACCTGGCCTCGGGGCTGGTGGGCACCCTGCTCATCTGCAAGTACGAAACCATCGACACCAGAGGGCGTCTGGTGAGAAAGCGTTTCTTTCCAAAAAAATGTTTTTCAAAATGCACGAATATGCAAACCACGTTTTCTCTTACCTGCAGTGTAATATCCTGTCCTGTGTCTGTGTTTACTGAATGTATTGTTACACACAGGTGAGCCCGGATAAAGAGTGGAGCCTGATATTTGCTGTGTTTGATGAGAACCGAAGTTGGTACATGGATGAAAACATGCAGAAGTCCAGTCAAACCTCCCCGAACACCACAGACCCTGATTTCTACGAGTCTAACGTCATCTACAGTAAGTTCACCTCTGGGTTACGTTTACATATTTACTTCTTCATTCAAGTTTTTATGGCAATATTGTCAGCAAACAGTCGTGTATTTACACATCCAGCAGTTACAGAGACATTTAAATTCATCCCTCATGTTTTTGCCACCTGATGAGTCCAACATTGACTTTCTTTTAGCTCTGATTTTGGTCTCCACCACCAGGAAAATATCTGGCTGCTTAGCTAAAAAATACTTCACGATGTTCAACTGCCACTCAGTCTGTCTGCTTCTTGGTGCTGAGCAGGTAGCTTGTAGGTCAGGTTTTAGTTTTTTGTTTGCTCCAAAAACAACACTGAAAGCTGTGAGAATTATCCAAAATTAAGTGAAGTTGCCAGACAGCGAAACAATGAGCTGAAACTCGCTCTAAAGATCTATAAAGACGTAGAGGAGCTACAAATAATTGAATTGAATTTTTAATGAATTTAATAACTTTATTTTCCTCTGTCTCCAGGTATAAACGGCATCATGTTCGGCGGGCGTCAGTTTGTCGTGTCTCAAACCGATGTCGCCTTCTGGCACGTGGCCAGCGTGGGAACCCAGAGTGACTTCCTCTCCGTCTACTTCACGGGAAACCTCTTCCAGTACGAAGGCCTCTACCAGACCGTCCTCACCCTCTTCCCCATGACTGGTGTAACCGTTCCCATGGAAACTGAGCTGATGGGTAGGACTGAATTCATTAATTTTATTACTTTAATAGTTATTAAAAAAAAAAGGTAAAAAGCTGTCAAATTATTGTTAAAAAAGACATACGGACAGTGGACAAACAGAGAAACAAGCAAACAAAATTGAAAAAAATACTTGGTTAAGGTGATAAATTAACCTTTTTACTCTATAACTAAATAAAAATTGTACAGTGAGAAGAAGTAGCCAGGGTACCAAAGCTGAGAAGAGTTCTGCTTTACTGTTGCACATCAATCCATCAGGATACTTTCTAAAGAAACAGTTGATGTGTGGAGGATCATAGAAGACAATGGATGCAGGTGTTTTGACTCGTCATGTGTTTCACATCATGTTCTTCTCTCAGGTGAGTGGGAGATCAGTGCCTATGATGGCAGCCTGAAGAGCCGGGGCATGAGGGTCCATTATACCGTCCGTCAGAGCGTCGATGGAGACCAAGTCGATCGTGACGGCATCGAAGAGGATATCTCAGATTATATCGATCAGCTGGATCAGCAGCCGCGGGGCAGGAGACCAGGAAATCGCACAGCGTTGGTTCGAGTGTGTAACAACTCTACTCAGTCGGGAGACACTTCAAGTCAAAATGTCGCTAACGATAAAACAGGGTCGGCATGTCAGCTGAAGACTATGGAAGTTGAGCACCCGGACATGGTGTCAGAGGAAGAAATCCCACTTGATATCTTAGAAGAAATAGAGAGAGATGGAGAGCTGGCAGTTCAGAATACGAGTGAACCTGGAGTGGGTGGAGGTGGCAGACAGAGGAGACATGCAGACGGCAACTGGACAGATGGAGACATCAGTTCTGGAGCCTCCGAAGATAAAATAACTGGGCTGGAGATCGAAGAAGATGCAGCGGAAAACAGGACTGACACCGGTGTGGAAAAGAGTGAAATGTCAAGTGTGTATAATGAGACGAAGGGCGAGCTTGAAGAGAGCAATGAGATCTTACCAAACAGCGATCCACAGCTGAGCGAGAAGACCCCGGCTGTAGAGTTAAGTCATTCAGATGAGATGGATCGAAACTTAATACCACAAAACCCGATTCGTTCTGAACCTGAGAGACTCACCGCAGCTGTCGAACATAACAACACTGATTTTAACAACAACACAACGAGAATCGAGCTGTCCTACGAGTATGATGACTACGGCCAAGAGGTACTCATGCACTTTTATTAAGTTTATACTACAAGTCTGATCCAAGACTTCAATTTGAAATCCGGGTTTCGAGAATTTAATGTTGTAACTGAGAAACTTTTCATTTGTGAATCTAAAATCTGAATTGTGATTTACGTTTTACACCACGTCCCAACGTCTTTGGAGTCAGGGTTGTACGTA
The DNA here is from genome assembly GCA_903364295.1 of Serranus cabrilla. Taxonomy (NCBI): domain Eukaryota; kingdom Metazoa; phylum Chordata; class Actinopteri; order Perciformes; family Serranidae; genus Serranus; species Serranus cabrilla. The sequence goes on along the minus strand of CAFUXE010000001.1, from coordinate 112,490 downwards.
TTTTATGTTGGCTACTAAGTGTCAAAATCAGAAAAAATCTTCCTTACACCCACAGTAAATGATTCTTGTTATTATAGGTGAACGGCACATCAGATATGTTTGGCACAGATTACATGGACCTGCGCTCCGGAGAGACCAAATATCGGCAATACTACATTGCTGCAGAGGAGATCAGCTGGGACTACGGCATCAGAAAACCACATCAGCTCATCAAACCAAGGTAGGAATAATATTTAATCCAGGTTTTGTTGCAGGACCTCGGAGGAATTGATTGTTTTTGTTTTTTTTTGGGAGAAGTAGGCTTAACTACTGCTTCACCCTCAAAAAATGAAATGATGATTTAATATCTGTATGTTATCTGAGGTATAGAGCAACAGTCTGGAGATGATTAGCATAGCTTAGCACAAGACTTTAGTCTGCTTTCTGCTTCTTTCTCTGCATGCAATCAAAGCCACCTCGAATAAGAACAAATAAGTCGATACTACTCTGAGTACAAATGTTCTACAAACATAAACCAGAACACGTCTGAAAGCAAAATCTCATATTTGTTTCATATTTGTTTGTTGGAACTTCATGATGCTTTAGATTATTTTCGTTCAACATTTTGACAACCAGGTTTAAGGTCATTTTACTTCTATGTTTAACAACAACACTGATCATTATAAAATAAAATCTGATGAATGACTAACGCAGCAGTTTTGACTCAACTTCTCTGTTCAGAGAGATGCGTCGAGGGATGAGGAAGTTCCTGCCGGTGTATAAGAAGGTGGTGTTTCGAGCCTACAGCGATAAAGACTTCCTACTTCCCATAGACAGCGGAGAGCTGCAGGAACACCTGGGGATCATGGGACCTTTCATCAGAGCGGAGATTAATGACCTCCTCACCGTGAGTCTCACTGAGCAAAATCAAAGCAGGATGAATGAAATTATCTCAGAAGAAAAAAATCCTCACTTTTTATTGGTGATTGAAGACGTATCTGTTCCCTCTTTATCTATTTCAAGGTGGTCTTTAAGAACAAGGCGTCCAGGCCTTACTCCTTTCATCTGCAGGGAGTCTATGATCGCAGCCAGGGGGCCGGCATGGGCCAGACCCAGGCCTCCTCTGCTCCACCCGGCATCCCAGGAGAGCCTGTGGCTCCTGGGGAGGCGCGGACCTACAACTGGAGGATAACCAAGAAACAAGGACCAACCGACAGTGAATTTGACTGCAAGACTGGGGCCTACTTCTCCACTGTGGACAAGGTCTGCATAGGTCTTCACATTTATCCTGTCACTTAAGCATTTTATATATTGATTCACAATCTATTTTTTATTTCTGTACTGTGTTCCAGGAAAGAGACCTTAACTCAGGTCTGATTGGTCCACTGGTGGTCTGTAAGCCCGGTACTCTGCGGACCCGTAAGAACAGGCAGCGAGGCGTGCAGGAGTTCGCCCTTCTCTTCCACACCTTTGATGAAACCAAAAGCTGGTACCTGGAGGAGAACCTGCGGCGGCACTGTGCTCCGCCCTGTCAGGCCAACACTGCGGACCCCTGGTACCACGTCAGCAATAAGTTTGCAGGTTTGGAAAATAATGTTGATTTCTTTTTTGTACTTTCTGATAATTCTAGTGCTGTTCTAATAAATTCTGATAAACAATGCCTACTTTCTTCCTTAGCAATAAATGGATATGTGGCAGAGACACTTCCTGGTCTGTTGGTCGCCCAGCACCAGCTGGTCCGGTGGCACCTGCTGAATGTAGGAAGTGACGGAGAGTACCACGCCGTGCAGTTCCACGGTCTGCCTTTCACTGTCCACACTGACCAGAAACACCGTATGGGGGTCTACAACCTCTTCCCCGGTAAACACACACACACGTATACTTTATTTGCATAATTAAATTCACATTACACCTCATTCATGTAATACACACATAAAAACAAAGACAAAAACAAACTCCTACTGCTGTATTTGGTTTTACTGATTTGAATTGCAGTTATAGTTATTATTTCATGTATTGCATTGCTTCGTCTCCCAGGGGTGTTTGGCACGGTGGAGATGAGACCGCCCACCGTTGGCACGTGGCTGGTGGAGTGCACCATCGGGGACTACCAGCTGGCCGGCATGAGGGCCAAACTATTGGTCTATAATCCAGGTAGGAGCACACTGTGTCATCATGGTACAAATTACATGTGAGCATACATTTCATGTATTAATAAAAGGTTTCTTACCCAATAAACCCAATATATGATACTTTGGTCCTCCATGTTTGTTATAATATGATTTCAACGTGAAAGAAGTTTTCCAAACTTTTCTCAGACTTTCTGATTTGCCCAAGGTGTTAATTTCGTAGTCGGGAACAAATTATTCTGACACCACATAAATGCAGGATAAGTAAGGACAAATTATTCCTTCGCCAGGCAAAACGTATTTTTCCGCACTAGGGGTATGGCTCCAAAAATAGAAATGTTTTTTTGTTTTGTTTTCATAAAAGTTTTATTTATTTTGTGGTGTGTAATGAGCATAACAGCCTCATGCAGCAGCCGGCTATAAACTTGTACAAGAAACACTAGAAACATTTATCAGATTTGTCAGTGCACTTTAAAATGTTTACCCACATTTTCCATATGTAAAGAATGTGTAAGTACTAGTGTTGTGTCATTTATGGGGCTTTTTAACGAATGAGGATTTTGCATATTGCCAAGCTGAATATCTGAGGAACATCTGGAGAGGCACACGTGTCCTAATTTGCAGCAATGTCCAAACAGTTGATGTACATATAGTTCTGTACTGTCCTGGTGTATTAAGTGCACAGAGATGGATTTGGAGAATACATTACTGAGCTGGAATTTTCTCGTACTCACATGCAGAATGTGTCTTTCCTCTGGGGATGAAATCGGGAAGGATCAAGGATTCCCAGATCACAGCATCAGATTACACAGGTAAGACTATGTTTCTCATTTAAAAGGTCAAACCGTCCAGAAAGACCCTCGGTATGTGTTAATACTTAAAGAGAGGAAGTGCTGACCACAAACACCCAGTGTGCTGAAATAAAAACACTGCAGTCTTCAGACCACCAGGCAGCTTTATACAATCTGAAAGTCTGGAAATGACCCTCACTGAGTTGGTTTATAACCGTGTGTGTGTCCAGGTAACTGGGAGCCGAGGCTGGCCAGGCTGGACCAGTCTGGTTTTATCAATGCCTGGATAGGGAAAAGCCGGATGTCATGGATACAGGTGAGACGTACCACCATTCTACTTTTAACCTTTGTAAAATATTAACTGTGCTACTTAATGAGGGGTCCTGTGGGCAAAATATAGTTTAATAGAAAGAAATTGTGTGTGTTCTTAGGTTGACCTTCAGAGGCCCACCCTGCTGCACCGTGTGCAGACTCAGGGAGTCCGCTCCAAGCTGAGGGAAAACTTCATTACATTCTTCAACGTCTCCTACAGCCTGGACCAAGAAACTTGGACCACCTACAGAGGAAACAATACCCTGCCGAACGGGGTACGTCCTCTACTGTGGTGCACACAGACTGTTTGTACTGCCAGGCTGATTTATTCTTCAGGAAATTAGTTCCTCTGATTTACAAGGGCTGAACCTGGAGTACAAGCAAGGAAACGGATAAACAGACAAACAGCTGCAGCTCACATCATGTTTCACGTTCAAATAAATAAATACAGTAAAGACCAAAATGTCCTCAGGAGAAAAACAGCCATACAGGTCATCTGTAGAAGCAGACAATTACAAACTATGTTTATTATTGTTTTATTATCGAATTACATTTAATTTCAGGTAGCAACCTCTAGTGGCTGAGTTATCATAATGGAGCAAAGGAGGAACTCAGGTGACGTAGAATAAAAAGCGTAAAGTTCACAAAAAACACAGGACTTTCACCCAGTAGACAGTTTAAATTGAGTTATTTAAATTGCATTTGTAAGTTAAGTTTTAAAAAAGCATTTAAAAAAAACATGATCTTTTCCTAAAGCTAAAAAAGTGGTTCTGTTTCGAAATGTTAACCACGTTCAACCTTGGTTGAGAACCACTGGTTGAGGTTCTCCGCTGTGATGGGCTGCCTGTCCCAAGCAGATTTCAATAATCATCGATCTCTGAGCTGAACTGTTTGTGTGTCTCTGCTTAGGTCTTGTTTAGCAACTTGGACAGCTCCAGGGTGAAGAACAACTTCTTCTATCCACCAGTTGTGGCTCGATACGTAAGGATTCATCCAGTGCGCTTCCAGCAAAAGCCTGCCCTCCGACTCGAGCTGCTGGGCTGCGATCTCAACAGTGAGTGTCACCAACAGCAGCAGAGTTATGAGTTAAAGTGACTTTTTGTAAGTGCAGAGATTGACTCTGCTGTGTGTGTGTGGCCAGGCTGCTCTCTCCCTCTCGGGCTTCAGAAGAGACAGATTCCTGACAGCAGCTTCAATGCTTCCTCAACATATTCATCCCTGCTGCGTACCTGGAGCCCCAGCCTCGCCCGCCTCCGCCAGGAAGGCAGCGTCAACGCCTGGCGGCCAAAGGTGAACACAAAAACACACATTAGGTACCATGCCACTTAATTTACAACACAAGGTAAAAAGTGAGGAAGTTAGGAGTTAGATGAGAATATTGACTCCATATCAGTCCGATAAACGTGAAGGTATTAGTAGAAGCTAACTAGTAAACAGTTAGCTTAGCTTTAGGCTAACAGAAGGAGAAACAGCTCGTCTGGTTCTGTGGATGAAAGACAGGATGTGCGTAATTAGTTGCTACCTTCGCTAGCATCACAAATACTAGTTGGTTAAACATATTAGTAAAATTATTATAATATTTTATTAATGTACACATTTAAATTACTGTAATGAAATAGTAGCCAGTCTGGTTCTCTCCTGGTCGACAGGCTAGATTGGCAGCATGCTGAAACTAGCCTGCTAGCTAGTTTAAGACCAAAGCTAGCACCCTAGCGTGCTAAGAATTAGCTTAATGAATCGAACTTAAATTTAACATTTGCATTTAAAATACAGTGGTTGTTGCGAAATGTGATTTCAGATGGCTCTCTTTTTTTACTTTCAGCCTATGCTTTTTTGTAATTTTTTTTTAGAATATATTCAAAATTTCTTAAACTAGTTTAGTCTGAAATAAAATCAAACATCCATTAAAAATGAATCGGTCCATCATCAATATTTTTAAAAACTGTCCATCAAAAAGCCATTGGATCAGTGTCTGCTCCCTCACATTTTGATGTGCATAATAACACCTAATAGCCCCCCTACTCTCTCTCTCTCTCTCTGTCCTTTCAGTATTTTGTCCTGTAGTCCCACCTCCTCCTCAGCTTATCATTTTCACACATTGCAGCACTGATCTGCAGAGGTGTGATTTGTCCCTTTGGCAAACTGTTGACCTCTTTTACAGGTCACACGCCAAACAGAAGCACTTGTGATTCATGGATAGAGGTCAACAACTGTGGGCCAAGTATTATCTTAGCAGCGTCCTGAAAGGGTTGTAATGGTCTAAACAGACGGCCGACAGTAGCTGCAGCCAGTTTTAAGTTTTTCATTGTTCTACTCAACATCAGTCCACACAGGAAATCTTCTTGGCAATAAGTTCCTGGAAACACTGTTGATTTCACTTTTCCCGGTTTATAAATATGTGAGAGCTTTGAGTGTAGATAAAATCTCTCTTTTAACCTCGAGTCATTTTTGTTTGTTTGGGTTTCCCCTGTTGCCAGGCAGCGCTTTGCATATCAGTGAAAAACAAAGTTTTTAATGCACGGTGGTTAAATGAATTAAATTGGAAAGAAAATCCCCCCATGAACAGTGGGTTCATGTTTTGGGTTTTGCTGTGTGCAGCCACATAATGCCAGTGGAAAAAAAGAGCACTGCCAGAAACACTTTCCTCGTTTATAAGTTTCCTAATCGTAATGTGGGAGAGGAAGCGGGGCGGTGTTCCCTCCGGCTATCCCTGCATCTGTTTTTCTTTTTCCTTTCCTTCTTCCTACTTCATTCAGAAGCTGGTATCTGTTTCTTTCAGTTACATAAAGTGTCCTTCATGTTATTTCATGCAGTACACTCTGACTTTTGTATTTCTTGTTGTATTATGTCACAAAATGTCATGTAGTTCTAATAGGGAGAAATAGAACAAAAGAAAATCACTTTTTTTTTTGCCTCTTAGGATATATGTAAGTTCACTGCAGGACAGAACAGAAAGAAGCTAAACTAGCAAAGATTCCAACACTTGTGATCATGAGGAAAATAATATAGCAAGATTAATTTTAGAGCAGACTCTGGCCTGCCAAGGACGTTATGTTTTCGTTGATGTATAAAAATTGATAAACCAATTTTAATGACACGTGGAAATATTTTAATTATTAAATAATTACTACGAAATGGCTATAAACTACAGTTGCAACAATTAATTGATTACTTAATTAATAGGAAATTAACTATTTTAATGATGATTATTGAAATATTTAAGCCATTTTTCAAGCAAATATTCAATAATTTCAGCTTCTCAAATGTGAAACTTAGCTTGTCAAGCACTTCCTTGTCTTAGAAATATGACAAACTGAATATATTCTGACCATAATAATTAGCTGCAACCCTATTGGCATGGAAACCACATCACACTCATTTCATTCATTCACAAGAAGGGAAAATTTAGCTTGAAAAGCAGATCTTAACAGTTTTCTACCCATATTTAATGTATTTTCCCTTATGAGATAAACATTTTTTTTTCCTTTTCCTCCCAGAACAACAACCCTCACGAGTGGCTGCAGGTCGACTTGGGGAAAGTAAAACGCATCACGGGGGTCATAACCCAAGGAGCTCGGTCAGTGTGGACCCAGATGATGGTGACGGAGTTCTCGGTCACCGTCAGTCACGATGGACACTCCTGGAGCAGCGTGTTGGAGGGCAGCTCCCAAAGAGAAAAGGTACGCAGCTCAGTTTACCAATAAAAACAGGCCAGTGATCGTGGTGAGGCTCCTGTCTGACTACAGCTTTATTAAAACTGAAATGACTAACATGTTCTTTACTCATTTCACTTCTTTCTAGGTTTAATCATTACCACAGAAAACCTAATCTATCTCACTGTTTCCCTCACTGTTACACACATGGATGAGTCACTCTATTGTGGCGCTGACAGCCCACCAAAGGAATCCTATTAAAGTGTGTTTTCACGTGTGTTATTTCAGTGCTTTCATCCAGCCCCTGTTTCTTTTCTTCAGATCTTCACAGGAAATAGCAATCCAGACGATGAAGCTCTCACTGTTTTTGATTCTCCTCTGTTCGGCCAATTCATCCGCATCCACCCGCGGGGTTGGTTAAACGACATCGCCCTGCGTCTGGAGGTCCTGGGCTGTGACACGCAGCAGACGCCCTGACACGGCCGGGCAAACTCACCAACTCACCAAGCATAGCGACCTTTTAGTAGCATAATATATTCTGGTTTCAGTTTGCTATGTAAGGAAGAATGTTATTTTGTATTGTAGAGCTAAGTTATATATTACATGTAAAATAAGCTATTTCCTCTGTGGCCACATCTTTGTTTACATTACCAGCTTTTTCACAACATATTATATTAATATTACATATTATTTGGACATTTCATTTAGACAAATTATGTTATAGATGAATTTGTCTTTATTTAACAAAGAATCATGTTTTATGTCATGTGGATATTAGTAGAAAGAATATTTTAAAGGTACTATGTGCAATTTTCCCAAAATTATGCTACAGTTAGCTGGCTAACCTTAGCTTAGCTTAGGGTTTAGTAAGCTAGTTGGCTAGTTTTCTTTTTACCCTTACATAAGTCATTGTTGGTTAAAATAAACAGCAGTCATAATGCATAAGTTAGTGTCGAGGATCACATTAGCAGGTAAAGTAATTAAGCTAGACAACTAACATATCCACTCATATAGTACTTTTACAAGCGATAACGTAACTGAGCAAGCAGGCTAGTTTTAGCCCTAACTTTAGTTATAACTTAGCTAAATTAGCTGATAAACTTATTTTCAAACAGTAAGTGATTTACCAGGCAGTTTAGCCCCAGGGTCTGGATTAATAAGTACATGTTATCCACTTAAGACAGTATTTGGCTACATTAGCTATGTAGCAATTTGTCCATATTAGCAACAAAACTAAGGTTAGCTAACATTAGCCAGCTTAAACCACAATTTCAAAATATGGCAAACTTTGATATGTTACCCATCGGCCATATAAAATGATTAATATGTGTAAATTGTTTCACATAGTACCTTTAAACAGAGCCACAGTGTTTGCTTTCCTTTAACAACAGAGCAAAACTTTCTGAATGTAAGCCTGTGTAAATATTTCAGTTGGATGTATAAAGTTTGAAAGGTTGATGTATATTGTGGGAAAAGTTTGTATTAATGTATTTTTTTGCTTTATTAGAATTTATACAAACAATGACAATAATTTCTCTGGTATTTATTTCACTCCTCTGGTGTGCACACAAACAGAAACTCGACACACACTTCTGCTTTAGCATAATTTAAACAATCATGTATGATTTTCAAACTCTGAAACAAGTTCAGGTGTGTTTGAACAGCTTCAAACACAGACATATAACCTCTCGATCTCCTGTTTCCTGTCCTGGTCCACATTTCAATGTCAGGAGAGGATGTAATGCTTTCTCCCTTTGCTTTTGTTTTCTTCCCTCCTTCCAGTACATTATCTCTGTTCTTTCTTCGTCCCATCTGTCTTTAATCTATCCAAAATGTTCTCAAACTGTTATTTTGGCTTATCCACCTCCCTGCAGAAACAATGAACTGTTCTGCTCCAACATTGTTCTGTTACACGTTAAAATATGCAGACGTGTTAAACAGAGGAAAAAAACAAGAACATCCACGGCCGAGGATGAATTGGTGAGGTGACTGAACGGGAAACATTAACAACAATGAGGTGTGTGCATCCGTGTGTCTTAAGTTGTATATTTTGGGCCTGGCTGTGTGAAACGCTAAAACACGAGCAGCCTTTATCGCCTCTTTATCAGCGGAGGAAGTTTCCAGGCGGGGGGTGTGTTTTCGTTTGGAGGACAGGACATGCGCTGGCAGAGATGGCAGCAGCACATTCATGCCTGGCTGTCACACTTTATCGCTCTGAAAACAAAAACACTTAGTGTGTAATCTCACCAGATAGGGCACCTGTATGCAGCTGAATAGTGCTTGATAGACTAATCGAACCAAATGAAACAGAGGTGAGCAGAGGCCATGGCCCGCTGCCCAGGTGAGATTACCTACCAGCTGCAGGGATTGTGTTCACAGCGTGTGAAAGAACCAACGACAACAAAAACAGACCACACATGGACGTACAGAGCAGAGTGAACACAGGTGGTCAAACTGTGGCTTTCACATGAGTTACTCATTAAAGGACAGTTCCACCTAAATTTTAAAAATGCATATTTTCCTTCTTACCTGCAGTGCTAATTTTCAATCGAGATTGTTTTGGTGTGAGTCTCCAAACCATCGAACACATACTGTTTGTTCCTACCTTCAAATACCAGTAGCAGCGAATCAACTCATGTGTCCTCAAACCTTAATATAACAGTCACAGTTTTAAACACATGGTTATTGTCAAAAGGTTGCAGTTTGATTAAGTTTTTAGGCAACATAACCTTAGTGGGAATCGTGTCTACGTTTTATTTTGCAGTCCTCACCGACTCAGTTTTTCGTTGCATTGAGAGAAGCATTTTCTGCCTGGACAGCTGCACTTAATGTGTTTTTTTACTGCATGTTTATTGATCAATCATGGCTCCCGGTCTGTTTGTGAGCTTCACTCTGCAGCGGTCTGTCAGCAGGAGCTGAGCCGATATTGACTATACTGGAATCCTATTTGATGGACGTAAAAAAACAAGTAGTAGATAGTTTGATATAACATAACTACTGCCGGGCGTGAGGTAGTTATAGTGGTTATAGTCTGTAGGAGGCACAAATTATGACCTAGCTAAACACGGAAGTTAACTTAAAAGGTGTTTTGTGTCTTAAATAACTTTTAAAAAGTCCTGTTTGTTTGACCCACCCACCATAAGTGGCCTTTGTTGTTTCTTTATACTTTGTATCTTTACTTCTGTCATAAACTTTTTGGAAGTGAAGAGTCGTTGAAATGCCTTTTTTAGAATGCAATGCGGCACAATAAACATTTGAAGCGGAGAGCCATTTAGTTCCATTATTTGAGGGAAGGAGAACATCTCTATGGTCAATATCTAAAACAGTGCGAAAACGAAAAACTGCAGGTAAGTATGTATTTTTGTTTAAACAAATCTTTTTTCTCAAAATTTTGTATTTAATTTATATTTTTGCAGATTTAAGTTAATCAGTTCTTCTAATCGTCATGGCAGCCCTTGATTTCAGTTTGTCACTTTAAAAAAATCTACACGCAGAGACAGCGGCAGCTTTCTTGCGACAGTTAATCCAACACAGAGACACATTTATTTAATCACTGGGTTAATTCTTGGAAAATGCACCTTTTCCCAGAATCCACGTTTATATGTTAAAACTGCCTGCTTCGCCCAAACAACAGTCCAAACTCCAAAGTGCTCTGCTAACAATCAAATAAAACAAAGACAAGCTGGAACCAGCAAATAAAAGCTGTTTCTGTTTCACTTTTTCTTTCTGTAAGTTTGTTTTTCAGTATGTCCTGTAGGTTTTGTGAAGGTTCCTTAAAGATGTTTAACCTCAAATTATTCTTTTTCTTTTTTGCAACAGACCAGCAGCCTAAACCCACCCAGTGATGACAGAGTTGGGAAACGTTTTCTGAAATGTGAAAGGCTTTCATCATCGACAATTTCGAAGAACCTCATTTTTTTAATACTTCAGCCTCTGAAAACTCTCCATTGCGACAAAAATTGCCCCATAATGAAACTTCATCAGATCAGAAATTTCCAAAACATGGCAAATGTGTGATTTTTTTCCTGACGTTTCCTTCGCTGTGATTATGGACTTTTCTTCGTCACAACCTGCTGATATGTTACAGCAGTGAAAAGAAATCTGTCTCTCTGCTGACAGATCAGTGAGGAAGTTTCATGAAGAGGGCAGGAAAGGAAACAGTGTGTCAAAACAGAAAAAATGACCACAGTTTTATCACTCCCTCTTACATCACTTCCTGATTTGGTGTTCAGACCCCTGAGAGCCCAGAGGCCCCTCATGTAAGATAATACAAACCAGAAACAACTCAGCTTTCCCCTTTTCTTCTTCTTCTTCTTTTTCTTCTTGGTAAAATTCTCACCATTTAAAGTGGCAACATGTGTGTGTGCACATAGTTTGAGGAGCTTTTTCACTCACATTTAACATGCAAATGTTTAAAATATGCATTGGTCTATGTGTAACTTGCAAGACAACAAAGTCTGTGTGAAAACTGTAATGTTTAGATACTATCTAGAAGAAAAAAAGCCTGTGAATACCTGCGTAACACAATGAACTATGAAACACATTCTAGGTTTCCCTTTAAATCATCAGCTCGACATTTAACACAGAAGAGTCACAAGTTAAACATATTCCAGCACGTAGTTATATTTCAAATGAAACTGTGTGATTTCTAGTCAGTTAGTTGAATCAGCATTCTTTGAAACTATAGTTTTCACTGTCTTATTAACAGCTGTATGTGTGTGTGTGTGTGTGTGTGGGTGGGTTTGATTGTTAATTCCCAGAAGTTTCCAGCATGACGACATTAATAGTTAACATGAAAACTCTTGACAGTAACATTTCACAACTGCAGCAAACGTTAAAGTTTGTCCCGTGGTTATGCTGGAAATATGTCCTTTTTTTGTTCTTGCACATTATTTGGTGTTGTGCTCACGTATTTGTTGTATTTGTGTGTGTTTATTGTTTGTGTTTGTCTTCATTCATTCCTTTAGTTTTTTTTATGCTGCCCTTTTATGCAGGTCACTATTGAAATAGATATGTTAATCATAATGAGACTTTATTATATAATTTATTATAAGTATGACATGTATAAATTCAGATTTGGTAGAACATGTGTTGTTGGACAAACACTTGTCCTGAACTTGGTTAAAATATTCCATTAAATAAATAATAAAAAAGAAAACAAAATAATGTTTTTGTTGTATCATAAAATGCAACAAGTTGTGATTATTTATTAAATCATGTGCAAAGACAATGTTACATTTTTTAAATGTATATATATTGTTTTTGAATTTATTTTAGGATCCTTTTCCATAAGTTCAACTGACAGAAACGAGGG
>CAFUXE010000001.1:84241-96755 GCA_903364295.1 Serranus cabrilla | reverse complement strand
GTGTGTGGGTGTGGGTGGGTTTGATTGTTAATTCCCAGAAGTTTCCAGCATGACGACATTAATAGTTAACATGAAAACTCTTGACAGTAACATTTCACAACCGCAGCAAACGTTAAAGTTTGTCCCGTGGTTATGCTGGAAATTTGTCCTTTTTTTGTTCTTGCACATTATTTGGGGTTGTACTCACATATTTGTTGTATTTGTGTGTGTTTATTGTTTGTGTTTGTCTTCATTCATTCCTTTAGTTTTTTTATGCTGCCCTTTTATGCAGGCCACTATTGAAATAGATATGTTAATCATAATGAGACTTTATTATATAATTTATTATAAGTATGACATGTATAAATTCAGATTTGGTAGAACATGTGTTGTTGGACAAACATTTGTCCTGAACTTGGTTAAAATATTCCATTAAATAAATAATAAAAAACAAAACAATGAAATAATAATAATTAAAAAAGAAAACAAAATAATGTTTTTGTTGTATCATAAAATGCAACAAGTTGTGGTTATTCATTAAATCATGTGCAATGACAATGTTACATTTTTTAAATGTATATATATTGTTTTTGAATATATTTTAGGATCCTTTTCCATAAGTTCAACTGACAGAAACGAGGGAGGGGGGCCCCCTGCTGGACAACCTGCAGTGTTACGTGAGTTATGGCACTGAATTGGTGCTGTTATGGAGACATATTTAAGAAATGACTTATTGCGAACCAACCTTTAAGCTAACTCCTGTAAACTTTCTTTGAATTTGAATGTAAATATTTATTTTTTAATACATATAATAAATACATGCGCATTAACAAATATACAGTACGATGACTAAAGTCTGTACCCACCAAACTGATTGAATTTATTTCTAATCTAATCAACAGTGGGACAAAGGCAGCTGTGTGTCGGCGCCTCGCGGGCTGCTGAAGGTTGCTGCAGGTGTTTGGTGTCTCCTGGTGGGCGGAGTCTGTATTAGTGCTCATTGGATGCACCTGGTCAGTCCACCAAGAAAGCATTTAGGATCCTTTGTCTCACTCTTCACGGTGCAGACTCTCCCAGCTGCTGCACCGCGTGTCTTTTTGTTTGGTTGCTCTTCTCTTTATTTTACACACAGCCTCTCTCTAACGCTGTCCTCGCTGCCCGTTTCAAGTATTATTTCCCTCCTTTTGTCACAGCCTGAGCTGGGTCAAAACATTTAAGATGAACTGTTTTACTTCCGTTTGACTTCCCTCTCTGATACCTCTGGTCATTTCACTCACTGCATAAACAAATGAAGCTTTTGTTTATGTATTCTACTAAAAATATTCAATCTCCAGGGCTGATTGTCCCGAAGCATCAAAGGATGAAACTGAACCACATTTTGACATTAAGCTGACTCTCAGTCATGCAGAGCTCACTCAGCTCTGGTGTGTGTGCCTGTGCGTGTGTGTGTGTGTGTGTGTTTCTGTTGCTTGTTCTGCCCTGAGGGTGATTTAACAACATCTGACAAAAACTTTATTGGATCAAAACACTGCATGAAAAAATGAATGGGAGCTTTTAACCAAGTGTGTGGATATTTTGTATATTAATGCCTTAATACTCCACTACATTTTGAGGCAAATATTGTACTTTTTACTCAGCTTTAGTAATATTTCAGGTCGAGATTTAACTTCTTTTTTTTTTTTTTTAATTAAACCCCATGGCAGTATATTAAGTTGTTAAATGAGCCCCATATTTACCAAATGAAAGCACTGCTTACATAAATGCATCATCACAAATGATAATACATTTAGAATATATGGGTCCATTCTGCATAATGAGTACTTTTACTTTTGATACTTTAAGGAAATGTTGATGCTGATACTTTTATACTTTTACTGTACAACTTTACTTAAGTAACTTTTACTTGTAGTGTAGTAATTCTGCAGTGTGGTATTAGTACTTTCACTAAGTAAGGGATCTGAATACTTCTTCCACCTCTGATATATTAACAATCAAGCCCACGTCTCCCCTCCCATCCATTCTCACTGCCACTGTCTGATAAACATGATAATGCCAAGGAAATAATATTTTAAGAAAAGAACTAAAACCTTTAAAACACCAGTTGATTTTTCTTGCTTCTCATGTTGCTGCATCCTGCCTCCTCTTAACATACAAGCAGTTGTTTTGAGACGGTTAATTATCATGCAAAATGTTAAAAATAAGAATTTTGTCAGATCCGTTTGTCAGATGGTTTACTGTGAGAGTTTGGGTTGGATTGATTTAATATAAATACATCCCCCCAAGTCCAAGATTCTTATTAATGCTTATATTAATCAAGAAGAGAAACATGCAGCCCCAGGGTGGACGAGTGACGTATGCTCGGCCTCGTGACATGTTCAACAACAGCTCCCTGTATGTACATAATGAGCTCTGCTGCTCGGAACTGATTCAGCCAAGTGTGATCTTTAACGATTGGCTGCCTGGCTGTGAGATACTGAGGTTAAACGGGGGAAACGGGGGAGTCAAGGGAGGACTTAGAGCCTGGGTGAACTCAGCCACGTTGCTGTGGTGATAACGAGCAGATCGGCCGATTGAAGACATTCAGCGTGTCCCTAAACAGCAGCCGAGTGTTTACGTCTTCCTGCACTCAGAGGGGTCTGAGGGTTAATCTCCAGCACGATTGCCTGCAGCGTCTGAGGTGGAAGTGGAGCAGTTGGGGACTGAAAGCACACGGACAACAAAAGAGTGACTGGCAATGACAGCATGGGTGGTTTTCATATTACATCTTTATTGTTGGTTTAATAGAAAAATGTGCCTCTTTTGATACAGATCCAAAATTACTTCAACAAAAAACCCCACAAAAATTACATTAATTTTCTAGCAGCATGACTTAATTTCAGATCTCGTGGCGTCACTGGCCTTGTTAGAACATTTTGTAGAATGACTAAAACAGAAATATGTATTTATATAAAAAGGTATAGCTGTGTAGGGAGGACAGGGGACAGCTTTAAGAAGTGAAGAGAGGCAATAGAGGTTTAACTGCAGCAACCTTGGAGGTTTAGAGAGGGAAAGTTTAGCTGAGCCCCGCACTGAAAATCAGTCTTTTTTTCATCATGTAAGGCTGAGGGAAGGCCTGGGCAAAGTGTTGCCATGGCACCATACAGAAAAATACATGAAAGAAGTATTTATAGCTGTGAAAAGTAAAAAAAAAAATGAAAAATAAGCATGAATAACAGAACATATGGAGCACATAAAGAGATTATTCATGTGTGACCAAAAGCAAGAAAAGATTTCCTTCACAAGAACAAAAAGCGGTTCTTGCTGGAGGAGGTCCACGGCAGTTTATGAGGTGTTTTTTTGCAAATCATGGCTCAGCTTCATGACGTATAGACCTTCAGTTTCACACATTGTCTGAGGGTGAGGGGAGAGCACGGCAGTTAAACAGCGAGCAGAGGTTGTGGTCAGAGGAGCAGAGCGGTGCAGAGCAGAATAACAAGGCTCTCTGGGTTGACTTCAAGTCAGGTGTTTTGTTTTTTTCCTCAGCCAGAGGAAGGTCTGACGGGGTGAGACGCAGAGGCCTCGTTCTGCTCTCTGGCCAGATATCAGCAGGAGAGTCGAGCAAACGTTTAATGAAGTGAAGCCAATGGAGTTAAATAGCATTAAATAAGTAAATGTGACACAGGCTGACATTAATTTATTTGAAGAATGTAACAACGCAGGGGCCAAATAGTGCTCCGATGTGCCTCTCTGCAGCTCTGACCTGCATACTGTACACTAAAGGCAAGAACCAGAAGGAGAAGTAAAGAGGCAGTTCACCCCAAAATCAAAAACACTTACCTGTAGTGCTGTTTATCAGTCTAAATTGTTTTTGTGTGAGCTGCAGAGTGATGAAGATATCTCCCTTCTCTGAAGAAATGCAACTAGATGACGATTTGCTTTTGGTTTGAAAAACTCAACAGGAATGTTTTTATCCAGAAAGCATTCCTCGAGATCACCCACAGACCTTGTTTTGAGCAGTGCTGCCAACATGTTTCCAATTAAAGTAACTAGCATTGCTATATGACGTCATTCAGTCATTTGTATGTAGGTGATATTAGCGTGTTTATGTTGGAGGGCTTCTGTGAACCTGTCAAAGTTCAGCAAATTCTAGCAAAGTCGAACTCTTCTTGATGTGAAGATTTTTGCCACATTTTTCAAATATTTCACCAATGCTAATACCATATGGGTCACTGTACCCTAAAGGTGTAGAACAATAAGTATTGGCTGTCTGCTTACAGCGCAGAGCGAGAGGATAAGACGTGTAGCAGTGACTGTGAATCTGTATGCATGCCAATTAATCAATCAATTAATCAATTTTAAGCTAGTTGCGTATATGAAATAGTTGTGACACTGGTTGTGAGTAGATTCATGTAGAAACAATACTTGAAAGTAAAACGATGTAACTGCTCAAAACAAAGTCAACGGATTATCTTGAAGTCTTGAGATTTTTAGCGCCACAAGGAAAATGTCATCTAGTTCCATTATATTCAGGAAAAGGAAGGCTGATGTCTCCAACACTCTTAAACTCACACAAAACAATCTAACAGCAGGTAAAATATGTATTTTATGATTTTGGTGTGAACTGCACCTTTAAGTTGAACAATTTCGTCCGACAACAATAAGAAACAAAAGTCTTAAAAACATTGAGTAGTAGTGTTAGTATAGCTATAGTCATTATATAAAGTATTGTATATCTATTATAGTGTAATATGTTTATAATAATATATCATTATAGTTTAGGTGAGGGGCTGGACTGTAGGTCCAGCTGGTCCTGGAGGTTACAGGAGACGAATGCAAACTTGGAGTCCAAGTAAACATTCATGGTTTCACGGTTTGACTTGAAGTGGTCACAGGAAGTGAACCACGAGCCCGACGACGCTGCATAGACAAAAAGACTTTGGCAACCATCCAGATGTACTGAATCATTCTTCATTCATTCAGCTCCTTCACTTTTATATTTCATTTCAAGGCCTTCAGCTGCTCTGAACCGATCCGAACAGATAAACCAACTCTGCGGTTTCCAGTAGTCATCGAAGTGTGTCACTAAAAACACCAACAAATACAAATCAATTATCAAAAACAACAGAACAGTTTATGGTTAATTAAAAACCATTACAAAGTATATAAAGTACATATGTCGATACATGTCAGTTTTCTTTATATGAATCTAGTAAAACGAAGGAGCACCCTGCTGGTTGTGACCAGTAACTGGGTGAAATCAAGTGAGAGGCCGTTAAGAAAAGATCCAGGATTAACAACGACTACACTGAAAACAATAAAAGAAACACAGTGAGTGAAAAGTCACATTAAGATCTAAAAAATGCAAACTCAATCTCAACCGTAAGACAGATTTGAGGTCGCTGCAGAGACTCAAATGTCTTTCTTCTATTCCTCCTCTCTTCTTCAAAAACACGTTTTAAAAAACAACCGTGATGTTAAGCTGCTAGATAGTAAGGTGACGACATATTCAACACAACAAAAAGGGAAAAAAAAACATGTGAGTTCACAGTTTAAAAAAAATCTTAACTCTAGTCAACTTTGTTGAGACGGATACGTTTTGTGCATAGAAACACAAACAGTCTTTTGCAGCCGAAAGACTGAAATCTTCCAACATGGCCGCCAGAGGGGACGCCCTCTGTAGTAGTTTTCATTTACGGTGGGACTTTAGTGACACAGGCCTCCAGTTTGACAGCAGAAAACTTAGTGCAAATTATTAGAAACTCGTCACTGTTTCCCTCAGTGGAGCTGTGACAGAATTTAAACTTAGAATATGAAGTTTTTCACCAAATGTTGCGTCTTTTATTCCATTTCTGTGCAAAAACGGCATCTTTGGATTGTGCATTAACGCTGTACAATCGGAGCTCTTAGGGCTAGGACTGGGTATAAAAATATTTGTTAGTGATACCGCGGCTTTGACACCAGCCAGTTTTTTTTTTGGCTCCTTTACACAGTATTTAAAGACTGACATTTTTCCACAAAGTCATCTTAATTTTAGACTTATCACGTGAACGGGAAAGTAAAAAGTAAAAGGTAAACAGGAGTCGGAGGGATAGAAATTATAAGCAATAGGTCCGTTTCTATATGTAAAAAAATACATACTATTACTGATTGACTCTCGTCCTCTAACAGTGTGTTATAAATGAGTAAATAGCAGCTTACCCTCATTAGGAGAAGTATACAGACCCTTGGCCAATGTGTTTTTTATGCCTTTTTATGTGTCTTTTAGCATTTTGGGTCGTAGCACAGCAACGGGAAGGGACGAGGGTCATTCCTCCGGGATTGTTATTAATATTTTTATGGGGTCTGATGGGACAGGAGTGTCACCCTCTAGAGCTTATATTTTTTTTAGTCAAAAATGGCCCGAAATACGACTTTATGGATTATTTTCAGATTTTCTTTACGCAGTTTTAATAGAAAGCAAGATCTGCAACCTTTCAATGCACAAAAATATAAATAAATAAATTAGAAAATGACTCAGTTAACCGTGATCTATTATTAGGCACAAGGATATCGATACGGTTAAGCAAAGCATTTTGGGAAAATGTCCTATTTTTAGTATTTAATTGGACTCTGTGTCGTCAGGCAGATTACTGTGCAGGAGCTTCAAGTTCAGGTTCATGTGATTTGTTTGGCTGAACTTTGAATTCAAACTGTGACAATCGATGATACAAGTTATCTTTTATGGTTTAAATGTTAAAAATTAGCTCATATGTGAACAATTCAGGCAGCCGTACTTTTTAAGCACCGCTGCCTTTTGTTTCTGCGAATAGCATCAACGTCTGTTTGCACTGCCAACAACATGTAACACTACCTCAGTCAAACTAGAGGCCTGTGCCTGTTTGCTTTAACCATTACATGGTTCTGCTTCTGGTTTAGTGTCTCTTATATCTTTAGTAAAGGATATCAGACATTTACATAACTGCATTTCTTCAAACACAGGCAGGGAAAAGAGGCCGTGATAAAGAGACGTGAACATGGAGGTAGAGGTGAGAGAGAGCGGGAATGGATTCAAAAGGAAGCAGCAAATGGTTATGAAGGCAAAACAAGCAGGAAGGATAAATCTCTACACGGATCATGCACCAACTCTTCGATCACAGGGAATGGAAGTGTGACATTTGCTAAACAGACACTGATGAGGTTTCGGAGGAAGCCGTGGTGATTGGAAACAGGCGTTTGGCAGCTTTGTGGCTCTGAGACCTGATTACAAAAACAAAACCGCGACACAGAAGAGTGAAATCATAAAGTGGTGAAGAACTTGTTCAACTGGATTGCTGAGGATTGTTGATTACTGAGGTATAGATGTATGTTTCCTATTCAGTACTGTTTGTCCGAGAGAATTACTACCCAAGAAGCTACACTCAGCAGTGAGGTTTGTGCAGCTTTCAGGCTCTTGAGGGTTGTAACACAGAAACCGACTGAGTGATGGCAGTGAGAGCAGAGAGGCGGGCTGGCAGAAAGGAATACCACCTGAACACCGGAGCGTCACGTCCTCCCTGTGAACCAGCTCCCCTCTCTGCTGCTCAGTCATGCATATAACCACAGTGTAACTCAAACAGTCAATTATTGCAGCCCTGCTTCACATCTGTTCATAAACGTTCCTGGTTCAATAGAACTTGTAATCTAAGAGTGCAGAGGTAAGTGGTCCAAATGTGAACAACATAATAACTGCAAACCGCCCTCATGAGGAAAAAAACATCTCAAAGGGGGCCGTGACGCTTTGTTTGATTACTGCCGCCACAGAGAGTGACGCCCTCAAGACACAAACTGAAGCAGCAAACTGATGGATGATCTGCAGAGGGGGACGAAGTCGTTGTTAGAAGAGTCACAAGTCTCAAGTCTTGTCAAGTCAAGTCCCAAAAGTTAAGACTAGAGTCCCAATTTCCTGCTCCTTTTGCAGGGCTGGTGCTGGTGCTAACCTGTTTGCTTTTCCACAGGCTAAGAGCCACGTAATTACACAACTATATACGTCCCCGGGGGTTACGTTCTTATTAACGCTGTTTGTAAGATGTTGATGTCGAAAAGGGGTAAAGTAGAGTAAAAAAAGTAGAAGTCATAGTCAAACTCACGGGCAGTAAAATCTCGTCTGCTGCTGCCAAAAGGCTCAACAGATGTTGCACGATCATAAAACAGTTCTGTCAGGCCGAACGTACCTGATAAGCATCCCTTTATTTCTAGCACCATCTGCTGTAAACCTCCAACATCCCAGCTACAGTGACACTTGCGTTGTACAACGTGGCTTCTCCTCTTTTTACCCTCCTTCAGTGCTCCTGGAGCGCAAACAACCAATCAGAGCCAAGGAGTCAACCACTGCTCGTGAACTGCAGTGATTCAAATGGCAAATACGTTTCTGTTACGACACTGGCTATTTCTTGCCTCAAATGTTTTGGCATATTTAAGTGACTTTTTAACGCAAAGTAAGAAAGGTACAGGAGGAGATCTCACTCTACTTTAAATTCTGCTGGGGGTTTTTTCCAGTTCTTTGCTTGTTTTAGTTTTATGCAGTCTCGCAGTATAAAGCATGTCATCAAGTGTTTTCAAGTCAACGCTCAAGTCCAAGTAAAGAGTCATTGCAGTTACAGTCCAAGTCTTTTTTAAATCTCAGTAGTCCCCTCTCATCATCAGATTGTAACATCGTTACTGCCCCGACTATCAAAAGTGCAGATGCACATGTGCTGCACACGCGCATCCGCTCAGAGGAAAAGTTCAAACTAAACTGACGCCAGTTTTAAGCTAATGAAAATCTAAGCTACCAACAGCTGTTAATCTCCCGTTAGGACTGCATGATTCCAACTCTTTCCACTTTCACAGTGTGCACACTATAAAAAAAACAACAACAACTGCGAATCATTTTTTCAAAGCTGTAACAAAAACAGTGAATGCAGATTTGTCTAGCACCCTGCTTCAAAAGGCCGATAATAACTGCAGAGCTTCCTGATTGTATAAAACAAGCGCTGAGCGTTAAGGCTGAACAGACTCGTGAGAAGACCGTGTAACGACTGTAGTGTTAAGTTTCATGAATCCAGGCAGCAGATGCACACGACAAACACGTTTACCTGCCGCAAGCTTCAAAGCCACTGACCTAAATTCAAAGCGTGAAAAAAAATCTACCACTCTGGAGTTCGTGGCGTGCAGTATGAATCCGTGGGAATCAACTGCTGCCACGATCGCACATCTGTCTCCCGAGCAGGCAGGCTGGTGGATTATTTTAAGCCATTTTACTGAAGTATTTTGGACCCTGGGTGTGAGTACAGTGAGCGGTTGAGTTGAGGTGATGGTGTCTGATCTCTCAGAAGAATTGTCTGTTTCCTCCTGTGACATTTACAACAGCTGTTCCTCTTGTAGCGTCACAGCAGAGTAAAAAAAATCACTGTGTTTCAGCTACACAAACTAAATCAAATGCATTGTGTTAAAAAAAAAAAGGAGATGATTGAGGTACTACATAAAGAAAGTGTGAACTTGTCCCTTCACTAGTTCTTATTTTATATGCCTCTTATCTTAAGCATGTGTTTATATGGAATCTAGAAACAGAGCATAGTATTTTTTTTACAGCTTCAAAAAGCTAAAGTAGCGAGATAAATGCTGTGAAATCAGTCGGCTCAAATCTCTTCATTTCTTCCCTCTTGGAGGTATGTGTTACTACAGAGTCCCCACTGATTGGACATTCCCAGTTGAGACTGTGTTGTGCTTATCCTCCTTCAACATTCCCATCGTCCTACGCTGATGTGCATTCTTGTCGTCCTCTCTGCGGCTTTGTAGCCAGAGCGCACCCTTTCGATTTCTCTCCACATGAAAATAACAAACAGCCCATGAGAGTCCGGGAGGGTGAGCCGACAGGAAGTCCATGGTTGAGAGGAGGGAAATCTAAGGATGAGAAAAGGTGCTGGTGGGCTGAATCCCTGTTTTAAAATGAAGCAAAAGGAAAGTATAAGAAGAAGAAATAAGCATGGATAAACATGATTAATGCTTTATAGATATTAATATATGTAACCTTTGAATGGTGCAACTCAGATGTGTGTCTCTACGTCAGTGTAGCCGGGCAGGATGTCTCCGTTGGAGCAGCTCTTGGGCTCCTCTGCTGGTTGGGTGTTGGGCAGCATGTGGGCAGTTGTGGACGTCTCCTCTGGTGACGCGGCTGCCTGGAGCCTGCGGTGTATCAGGGGCACAGAGAACAGCACCAGGCCCCCCACGATGGGAGGCACCCCAGCCAGGGAGAAGGCCACCGTGTAGTCCCCAAAGTAATCACGCAGGAGACCTGGACGGTG
The DNA here is from genome assembly GCA_903364295.1 of Serranus cabrilla. NCBI lineage: Eukaryota > Metazoa > Chordata > Actinopteri > Perciformes > Serranidae > Serranus > Serranus cabrilla. Next base: position 86,496 of record CAFUXE010000001.1, on the reverse strand, counting down.
GAGGACAAAGTTCATGTTGTCATGTCATAAATCACTGAAACACAAAATCTACTTGGTGGGATGGAAACTCCAACATTTGATCAAACTTGCGCATAAAAGTTTTTACACTTGCTTCAGGTTTTTTTTGTCTTTTTCGAAAAACACTTAATGCGCTAAATTCTTAAGTAGTGAACATTTAAGTCACATGGCTGTGCCAAAATTGTCAGATTAACAACCTCTTGTCTACTGTTTACTGATGGATTAGCCTACAATGTAGCATGGCAGTGTAATGAATTGATGTAGGCCCTACATCAATTCATTACACTGCCATCTTCTGACGACAGATCAGTTATGCAGCTTTGTTTATTTGCTCTAAACCAGTTGATGGAAACGTCCCTAATTAGCATTTTCTTTAATGCGACATTTCAAATGTTTGCTTCAAAATTCACTTCGATCCGCTAATGATCAGATATTTAAGTAACAAGCATCAATGTCCAAGTCTGAAAAGTGAAGCCAATGTGGACGTGCGTTTAACCTGCATTCTTTCGAATGACCAGCAGGGGGCGACTCCTGTGTTTGATTAAGTATTTTAGAGACAATAAACCTTCTCACTTGATTTATTAAATCAAAAAACTTTTTCCTAATGAGTTTATGGTTTTAATCACTAGTTTCACGTCTTCTTCAACACATTTTGTAAATGATGGTCTCGTTTAGAGTAAAGTATCAGGTATATGACGGTATATGGTCACTCAGAGAAAACAAGATCAAAACTCAAAGCTTCAAACCAGTTGGTGTCATCACATCGCTACGTCTGCTTCTCTTTCACTGTCTGTGGTTAAGTGTGAAGCTGGAGCCAAACTCAGTTAACCGTCACATGAATAGAAATGTAAACAGCACCACACCTACATATCTCACTCTGACAACAAAGCTAAGTCAGCATGAAACCACACATTATCATTATTACTGTTTGGATGTGGATTAAACAAATGTGACACAACATGTTAGAGCTTAGATTAGGTTTCACCCGCCTCAGGTCTGTATTGATAAACTGGGCTATTATCGCCCTGGCTCCAGCTCCACACTCAACACAGGAGCATAAGACTGCTATCAGTTGTATCATCTAACTCTGAGAAGCAAAAAAGAAAATTTACCCAAAATGGTTGCAAGCTGAGCTTAGTTTTGCTAATTGTTTGGATCATTAATGCAGCCTGTTAAAAAAGTGCCCCAACCTGTAAATATTACTAAAGGTGGCAACACAAGATATGGCCACAATGATCCTGTTACATATGTCAGCAGTGGAGGTCAGAGATAAAAATCCAGCACTGAAACCTCACCCAGTCTGCAGAACGAATGTCAACAATCTATATATAACTGCATGTGAGCGAGGAGGCAAACAGGCTGCACCAACAGTGACAAACAACATGTTTAACACACTGCGCTACATGTTTAATCTACCGCTGACGTGAGAGCGGGGGGGGCTGACATTGTTGCGTGTAACGTAAGCATTCTACCTCCTGAACTGTACAGAGTGTACAGAACAACCTTGTGAACATCACATTCCTGCTCCAAGGAGCCTATCTGCCTTTGGATGTAGAGTTAATATACATCAATATCAAGTATTGTAACATCCTAAGAGTCTCAATAACATGTTTTGTTTCACTGCTGAAGATTATATCTGCATCTGTGGTGAGTGCAAAGGACGATTTAAACCATAAGCGACTATACTGAACTTTATGTCTGAATGCAGGTCTTTGTGTTAACCGACAAAAAGTGCAATCATTTGGCTTTTTTAGTCTCCATGTGCACAGGAAGTCTCATTCAAGATGAAGACACCTTTAGGGCACAAAGGAGAACAACAACAAAGGGCACAAAGTAATTGCAGTCTCTTTTTCTCTAACTAAACTTCCTTCAGCCTAAATGTTTCTGCTGCCTTTCATATATCTCACATTTCTAAATGTGAACACCAGCTTTATTAGCAAAACTGTAGAAAATCCTCAGTATTTCAACATTCTTTTTTTTGCCTTCATTTCATCCAAAAATTATTGCTAAAATTAGATTAAGGGAACAACACAAGGAGCAACAAAAGAAAAAAAATGATGCTATAGAGCTGCTACTAAGAGTTTACTATTAATCCAAGCTGTGAAGAGAAATTACAGTTTCAAATTCCTGATGGTCCTGGATTCATTTGGGGCAAATAACAAATCAGTGTAGTCTACATGATTTGCAAAGATTAACTGGCTGCACTAATCAGATCCTGTAAAAAAAAAAAAAAAAAA
>CAFUXE010000001.1:71528-84213 GCA_903364295.1 Serranus cabrilla | reverse complement strand
AAAAAAAATCATTAAATTCTGCACTTTTCAGCTCAACTGGGAAGCCATGAATGACTTGGCTGAGACTGACAGTCATGTGCCAAAACCTCAGTGAAACTTCTGAGGGAAGTCGGCGAGAGAGGTTGTAAAAATGTAAATATGTACAGCATGTGGAGCGCACATCTTTCCATATATATATATAACTTGTATATTGCATAAAAAAAAGAGGCCACAGTGAGAAAAATGTGACAGAAACAATAAAAGGCCTGAGCCTGCTCGGGGTTCAAAGGGTTAATGACAGCCTTTGGTATGCTAAGATAAGGCTGCAAAAGGAGAACGCAGAGTGTCTTAGAGAAAGAGCAGTTAAGGTACGAGCGAGATCTTAAGTTGGCAAGAGAGAGCAGAAGGATGTCTGAGTCATGAATTAATGGTCTGCCCTCGGTGCTCTCCTATACACTTGTGTGAGTGGGGGAGAGAGGGAGGAGGCGGAGGAGGACATAAGGGGAGTTGCGTAGTGAGATCTGACCCTATATGTGCTTTTCTTCCCTGTGGATGAATCCCCGGGGACGGCCGCAGTTGGCCACGAGCCCAAACCTCCCCACAGTAAATACAGAGTGCTGTACAGCCGATCCTGCCCTGCATTAATCTTGCTCTCCCTGACTCCATACATGCTGTTTTACTCTGTTAATATCAATCAGCTTGTTGTGCACCGTTTCTGCCAACATCCTGACGTCCGTGCCAGGAGCCAGATCCCCGTGAGCTCGTTCTGGATCGTATAAATCAGAGCCGTGTTTGGCTTCTCACCGGCGATCGGAGGACCCGCGGTCATGGGAAGAGACATGAGGCCCAGAAGATAGCCAATGGCCTGCGAGGCCTGCATGGGCCCGACCAGCTCGAACGCTATGGGAGCCATCATGGTGAGGAAGCAGCCGTCACACAGCCCCAGGAACACGCACACAACCACCAGCCCCTCGAACACGGCGCACTGAGGGATCAGCATGGACATCAGACCCAGAGCCATGAAGGACACCACCTGAAAGAGACACCATGACGAACATCAGTCTCAGTTTAAAACTGATGCAAGAACCATCTGTGAGAACATTTGGTTTTCATATATTCTTCATGTTTGTTCCTGCAAAATCAGAGCAGCCAGCTTCAAGGAAGCAGGAGGAGATTTTTGTTGATGGAAATTTATTTTCCATTTTATCTTTGTGGTTATGGCTGATTCTGGGGCAGGATCAGCAAAGAAAAAATAAAACATATTTTATAAAAGCTAAAAGAGTCAAAAACGAGAGTTAACCTTTCGATAGTCATGTTTCCATCAACAAAATTTTTATGCACATTTTGAAGATTTGCATGAGAAAATCTTGACTGAAACTTGATAAAACTTTCGAAAATATTTTGCCCTTGTTTGAGATATTTCACTCACATGACTGATCAGCTGTTTCTGCTCAGCCAAAAAACCCAAAAGAAGAAGAAAAAGTTATTTCCACTATTGCGTTTTATCTCCACTTTGGCTAAAGTTGAACAGTGACCATTTTATTACTGAAGCGACAGAGTACACCCTCCAGCTACTGTCCGGACATGATAACCCTAACCCCATATTTACCATCACCATAACCACATATTGAACTTGGAACAAAATGTGACTTGTGATTTCCTGATTCTCCTGTGAACAACCATCTTAATAGAGAAGCATCTGAAAAATACTTTCCCTGCCATGAAACAGACTATAATATGACAAAAATATCAACAGTACTGTATATATATATATATATATATATATAACTGCCATCAAATGTGTTGAGCATGCAGCTAAAACACAGATTTTGTGGAGATTATAATTATAAACTCGAGGAACATAAAGCTTCCTATACGTCTCAATCACACCATCTGTTCTTTAGGCTGAGAGGAATTTCGGTCTGTGCTTTGTGTTTGTGCTGGCAGCTGCTGAAAGCTGCCTGCCTGTTTGTACGAATCTAAACACTCAGCTAATACGGTTGCATTATGCTGAGCTCAGAGTTCATGAGTTTAATACCGGGAACCGTGAAGGAGCGTTAAGTGGCTGAACAATGAACGCAAAAGTGTTACCTTAAAATCCTTCACAATTACCACATTGCACAAGAAATCAACTATAAAAGTACACTCTGTTCAACTCTGGATAAAAGAAAGAACATTCGTGTGTTTCTCTGTTATAACAGCAAGAGAGAACTTTTTTAAATTGAAAACATTGTTCCAATTGGTCCAAAGAAACATCAGAAACCTTTTTTCTTTGTTCAAATATGTGAGATTATCTGCATGCATGTCATGTCTGTCTTTGATTCTATGTTCCTGTGCTGCAAACCACACTTTGTAAAAAACAATGTAGACTGAGTGTGGCCTATAGATCCGTTGTGTGTTTGCATTCAGCAGGAGCTACACATACTCACCAGCAAGGAATAACAAAACAGGTTTGCATTCACCTCAAAGCACCTAAAAGTGCTCCGAACTGCTGTGTTTCTATTTCTCAGGACTGAATCATCCCCGCTATTATCCAGGAGGGAGATTCTTTTAGCAGCACCAAACGTTTGTGCAAATTACCATCTGAGCCATGTTTACCTTCAGACAAATACACCGTTAAAGACTCTTTATATTACGTTCAACCTAGTGGCACTGCATGGCCCTTTTGATAAACAAACCTCGGTTCAGTGTGAAAAACAAAGGGAAAGTGCACAGCGACTGAAAACCCGCCTGTTAATACTTAACCCCTCGTCCTCTAGTTAATTTGCAGACTTAATTTGAATTGTTCATACTGTTAACACTGTTATATTGCAGGCTGTTATGGGAGTGATTATACCACAGGAATGGATACAGTAGCGCTGTTAAAAGCTCTTGAGACAACATTTACTGTTGAATGGTACAAGTCATGAAAAATAATGCTATTAAGCGGCTAAAAGTGAGACGAAAGCTGAGGCGGAAGAAGTATTTACGTCCTTTGGGTCGAGTAAAAGAACAAATATCACACTGTGAAAATACTGCAGGTGAAAGTGCTGCATTCAAAACGTACTAGTAACAGTATGAGCAGTAAAAAGAATGAAAAGAAAAATGCTTGCATTTTAAAGCTCTGGGTTGAGACCTAGTGTCAGTGTCATTGCTCCGGACCCACATACCACTTTTTACTGCATGAGTTTTCACATTTTCTGCCTTCAGACTTTCCTCACCTGCATGTAGATCTTTTGAAGACCTGGAATGAGGTCTCCGATCTTGCCGAAGGCGAGGCGTCCCACCCCGGATGAAGCTCCTATGCAAACCAGGAGCACCCATTCCTTCTGGGTCCCCTGAAACTGCTCCTTCACAAAATTCATCTGAGACACGGAAACAAAAACAGACAGTGCTGTGTTAGAGCCCAAAGGATACTAAAAATGTAATGAGATATCACATAACTTGCTGGTGACTTTTCTTACATGTTTACGTGCTTCGTGCCTAAAGAGACATTAACTCAGCACATGGGTGTTTATTTGGCAGGTGGAGGAATTGTCCATCCATAAACCCAAAGCAAAGGTCTAACAATAACAAATGTCTTCATCCACGAATCTTTAGAACAGCAGGACAGGAAGAGCCAACGCATATAGGTCAGACCCTCCCACACCCCTCAGCTCTGACCCCCCAACTCAGATCCAAAATATTAAACCGCCCTCTGAAGTCTTTCCTGAACTTGTGAAATATTTGCTCTGCTTTGAAGGGCTCTACGTTCATCAATGGCCATAGGATAGGCATGTTTAGGGATACAGAGAGGCCATACAGGAGAGGTTTCCTGAGGTGGTCGAGCCAATACAAAGACCGGGGCTGTGTTTACATCTGGGCCCGGGCCTGAAACAACAGGCCTGACAGAGGGAGGCCGGAGCTGGAACATCCGACATCTGGATAGAGGGAGATCAACTTCACAGCTCCACACCGCAGCTTTACACTTCATCCTCATCCTTCACTATCTCACTATTTCACACCAAAGTCGGCTAAAGGTCATGTGCTAATATACTCTGAAGTTTGGATTCGGATCATGACTTTGCTTTCACTTGATGGTGATTTTACGTTTATTCCTGTCATGATTATTAAAGTCAGACAAAAATCTTAATTTCCTTTGTTGCAGTCAAAAACAACAGATGTTATTTAACATGCCAATAGTTTTTGGATTCTTAAAAAAGATCAGAAAAGTTCTTGAGAGAAATATCAGATACGGATAAAGGTGGTGGTGTGTTTGATTGACAGCAGCTGGCAGGCTGAGCCCCGGCAGGGGAATTGAAAACCATTTAACAAACTTGTGCTGCGGCTTCGAAACCATCGTCAGACGGCATGTTGTTAGTGGTGGTATTGAAGAGAACCACACCAGCATCTGAACAGACGGGAGGGAAACTTGTTTACCAGCTGTTTTATGTGCTGCAGCTGAGCAGCTGATTAGCCTTGTGAGCCGGCTCACTGACGGTAGCGATGCACTTTTCTTTTCCTGTTTGTTTGATGGCTCAATCATCGAGTTAATGTACAGAACAAGATGTGCGTTTATGTTTGTGTGATTGCGTCAGATGACACATGATTGTACTCTGACTAATCAGCACCATAATACTGTTTCTAACCCTATATTATCAATAGAAATGTCAGAAATGCTACATTTTTACAGTCACATAGCAAAAATACTCTTGAATGCACAATTCTAAGCATCCACTGACTGACTTATTTCTCTATTTAATTCCATCTGTCACATCAATGTTAAGCTGATTTTGCACTCGTGATTTGCAAGAAACTAACACAGACATCTTTGTTTGGATACAAGGCGGGAGCGAACAAACAATATGCAAACAATTCTACAAGCAAACTCGTAATTGTTCTTACCAGATGGACATATGGAACGAAGTAGCCCAGCACAGCTGTGGCTACTCCAAATGCCCACACCCGGTATGTCACGATGTGAAACACACGCAGGTTGAAGTACTTCCTGACCCCGGCCAGGACCCTGCTCCACCTGCTCGCCCCCTGAGCGGAGGCCCCAGACTGGGTCTGTGGTTTAGCAGGGCCATGACTCATGCCTGGGGGTCCCATGCCGCCTCCAGCAGGCAGTAAAGGCTTGTACATGAGCGCCAGCAGGGCCTGGACCAACATGAAGACGCTGAGGATCTGGAATGTCCTGCTGAGGCCCAGAGGTTTCGCCACCTTGTTGAGGAACACGGGGAGTCCCATGGAGAAGAGGCTGGCACCAGCCGTCACCACGCCGTTGGCCAGGCCCAGGCGCTGGCGGAAGTAGTGGCCGAGGATGACCAACGAGGGCTGGAAGGCAACAGAGGAGCCGCAGCCGAACAGTATGCCGTATGTGAAATAGCGAAGGCTCAGGGAACTGCAGGAGAAAAGAAAAAGGATGATGTTTTGTTAAGCTGTCACATTAATTAGCTCTGAGCTAAACTGCTGTGTGCATGGCCCCTTTTATCTATATATGTATAAAGAGAGCAGAGACAGAGGTGTCATGCTCTACGGATCACAAAGCCCTTTGAGGCAAATTCCTAACTTGTGATACTGGGCTGTATAAAGAAATGACTTGATTTTATAACACAAACAAACAATAAAAAAGATTAAAGCTTGCGGTTAAACAAAGCATGTAGGAACTGTACTTTTGACTCTTCCTATCAGGTTTTTGTTGATAATAAAACATCCAATGTTTTGACTGAGTTGAGACATCTCCCAAATAATATGTAAATTGATAGCTTTATCTTCACTGTTCTATCTTGATGTTCATCATGTTTCCTCTGTCGCTCTGTGCAGCTGCTGTAAGTGTAAGACGAGGGATGTGAAGCACGGCTAAGTGTTCCATGATTATGATTAAGTGAGCCTGTCTCACTGACACTGAACTATGCAGGTGTCTCTTTTACCAGAATTATGACGTCCTAATTGAGTATCACTAAGATTTGGTTATTGCCATAGCAATGCCAAAAATGTTTGATTTGAGTATTCCTATCACAAAGTCAGTGAAACTTGCGACAGCTTCATTGAGGCTTGAACATGTGTGGGAAACAGCATCTGCATGAGGGCGGCCCTGACACATGTGCAGTGACTTACTTTGCAAAGGATGTACTAAGCAGCCCTATGAAAGCCACCGTAGCCCCGCTGACAGCTGTCTTCCTGCAGCCGAAGTGGTCTGTGAACATGCTGACCACAGGTGAACAGAAGAAGATCATGCCCATGGCGAGGGCGCCGACCCAGGCTGGAGAGGAGAGAGTTTCATCATGAGAGACATGTGGAAACCCATTATGTTGTAACAATCACCTAAACTAAATAAAAGACAATCTTATACCAGTTTGTACACCAAGAGAGGATCAAAGTCCACGTAACCTGAACTGTGCGCCGTAAATCAATATGTGATTGATATACAAGACACAATAAGATGCAATTCAAGTGACATATAGTGAAAATAATGAAGGGTATCCCCTTTCCTGTTCGGAAACAATACACCGGCTCACTTTGTCGTATGTAATCTTTCATCAGTTTCTACAGTTCCCACATTATGGGCGGCTGGAGAATTTGCCTCAGAGCATCTTTATTATTACCTGCTGTTTTACAGTCAAACAACTGTAGCGTACATACCGTCCCACTTGAAAACAGAACATAAGAGCTGGTATAGGAGAAAGAATCAAATCCACACTTCTTTTGGCTTTAATATCCTTTTTTGGCATAAGAAAGTAATTGTATGAACCATTTACAACCTGCGGTCTCAGTGGAAGCCACAGTTAAAGGCAAACATGCGCTTCGTGTTGAATCTTGTGCCCTCATTGCCTTGCATGAATACCTTGATGTCATGGAAATGTCATGCTTGCATAAGCTTTGAAAAACTGTCACCATCCTATGTGATTTCCTATTGATATGAACTGATCTTTATTGTGTCTTCACTTGCGTCATGTACATCAGACACACTCCATAAGATTTCTCATGGTGATTAAGCAGATCAAAAAGTGGATCAAAGTGGACAGATCTGGCCTGTGGTGTAATCTCCATCCAGTGTTAAAACACAACGAGCCAGAATGACCCAACAGAGACACTGCGTACCCTGAAGAGCAAACAAACAAATGTCTGGGTCCAGTCTCCCGGGGAGCAAAGGTAGCTTTAATGTCTACCGTGGTGTCTGGGCTGTAGGTCACACTGATCCAACAGCTCAGTGAGACCAGAGAGGCCGATAATCAGGTGGATGGACTGATTTATCTCCCTACACACACACAGTTCAGTGTGACCCATGAGCTCTACATCACTGTACAAACACAGTCTTTGTTGTGGAGGTTGATCTAAACACTCTGTACTATACATGTACATATCTGCTGGTGCACAGCCTCCCACTACAAAGTCAAATGTTGTATAGTTTAAGGGTGGAGCAGCTCCATAGCCTTCCTACAGTTTATTTATCCAAATAGAACAAGAGAGGGGGAATTCTGCTATTTAGCATGTACTTCATGAACTCCCGCCATTTTGTAACTTTCCCTCAAAAAATGTTTCACCTTGAGGTGCAACATTCACAAGAAACACTGTATTGGTTTTGATAAAAGCATATCACATTACATCTCAATGCCTCCAGTAGAGGTATGGATATCAGCAGGTGCACGGTAAAATAGGTTAATGCTATATTGGATTTCAAATTGTTGTTCTACATTGGCCGTCAAACCCATTTCCCCATACATAAATGGCAAATTTCCACAAGATCAGATTAACCCTCTTTATGTATTAAGCCAAGGAGTTTTGGTTTTGGCTTCCCAAGCCTAAGCACCTTATCATTGCATTTGCACATTATTGCATAACTGATCGGGAGAGCTAACAAGCAAGCACACAAGGATAACCTTTGAAAATAAGACAAAAAGAAGTGCTGCTGTAATACCTAGAGATGGGGCAATAGTGGTTGCAAGTGATGCGCAATTCATGGTGGTATCAGCAGCGACAATGCATTCTTTGTGAGTTCCCCCATCAGCGTGGGACATCTGTTTCGGTTCATGTCTGGAGGATATATTTGGCTTTTTGGCTGCTAAATGCTTAATTTCTTCATTTGCTAGTCAATAATTGTGTCTGTGTACTGTTAAGTCTGGGGCAGATAGTGTACAGTAGTTTTTTAGAGCTTTCTCACTAAATAATAGCTTCCTTCTGTGGCTGACAATGACTCTGATGAGAGCGTTGACAGTGAATCAAAAGGGTTAGGTCGCGGGTCATCAAACCGAAACAATGAGCTGAAAAGTTGCTGAACACTCTGTGGAGCCAAGAAGTGCAAAATTGGGTTATAATCCTTTGTTGGTTCATCATTTGACACACTGTTAATATGAAAATATTGGCTTGAGCAGTATTAACGCTTACACAACTAGTCATTATGCACCATGTTGAGCGAAAATGACTAGGCATTTGTTCTTGCACCTTATTTGCCCTGAGGTGTGAACATATGGCTGCCCAGACTGGAAATAAACAGGATTAAAGAACCTGCAATGCAAAACCACATCAGACTCCCCTCTATCTGTTTTGCATACAACAGCCTAGCAATACCTCCAAGCAGTGCTGCCAATATTCTCTCCATTCAGGGCGACTGCACTGTGAAGATGACATCTGCATACATATAGGTAGATTAAATCTGGCCTGATGGCAGCTCTAATGGAAAAGCTGTATAGAAATCACTGAATCACTCTCCTGACAATGGTCGTTTATGCGGTCCATGAGAAAACTCTGCAGCCTCGACTGCGTATGCAAAGCCATAAAGCACATGGTCTGAAAAAAACACAGAGCCTGGAAATTTATCGACAGATATGTGCATAGCCGTAAAAGTTAATCAACCAAGAAACGCGCTCAGCCCCAAACTCCTGACAGAATTGGGTCAGGTTTAGTTTGCGTTGCCTCTGGCGCCTGGAACCTCAGAAATTAATTTCCACAGCCTTACGTGCTTTTACTTTTGGGATCATTTTTTTGCAGAGTCTCATATTTCCTTTTATTGATGTTGTTGTCATTTAAGACAGCTCAGCCGATCACCAGCACCACTTACTGTTGCTTGTCCATTAACACACGGCCACATGGTTTGTCTGGAGGGACCAAAGCAACGTCTCAACTGCCCATTGTGGCGTCGTCCTGAGTCTGATGTCTCTGCTGTTTATCTTGCTCCCTTCATCCTTTTTGGAAGTCCTCAGTCGATCAGGCTCTGATCTTATGAGTCCTTTTAATTTGTTTTTGTCATATGCTCCTACAGTACTGCTCATGTTTGGCTCTTCTTTCCCTTGGTATGCTATTTCAGTTCTGGGTACATGTTGGGTGGTGAAAACAAGCAAGACAGCAACCATGGTCAACACAAAAAAAAACAGGAACTTGAATTTTATCATTACGAAATCGAAGGAAATATATGTCACAGAACTAAAAACACTGTAACTGATACTGCTTAGTATTTAAGAAAAACAAAAATCAATGATTATCACATAAACCAAGACAGTCAGTTTGCTTAGCTTGTGCTTCAAGGTCATTCCCTGGTCGGATATATTATCATAAAGAGAAAGTATAGAGTAATGTGGAAAACACAAGAACAGGCAGCATATTGTTGAGGACCACTACAGTAGGCTCAAGGGTTAATCTTCCACAACTAACTTTCAGTGTCCACATCCTCAATCATTTACCCAACTTCAAAAGGAAAAACTTCAGAGCAAGAAAATTGTGTATCTGGAGGCAGCGTGGCAACATGTAAGTACCAGAAGTACAATCATAACTATAATTTCAAGTAATGTTAAGACAAATTGCAAAATGACTTCACTCGAGCCTGCATCTACCGGCTTTCTCGACTGAACAACAGTGGAGTAGATGATTGCAGGACCTTCTTGAAAGTGCACTCCATGTTACTCATTATAAAACACACTGTCTTCAACAAACAAAGTCCAACAATCAGAGGCTGATAGAGCAGCAGAAGCACGTCTCTTTCCTCCCCACCTCCAAACCCCAATTCCCCCTTCCCTGGCACAAGCAAAAAGTCTGTGAATAGAGAGAGTGGAGTGTACTCATTATAGATGATTAGGTCTGAACACTTTCAAACAAAAGAAAAAGAACACCACGAGGGAGACTGAAGGGAAATGAAAAGATGCGTGTTTGGAGGCCCAACAAGCCTTCCTCTTTTATGTGATGGATGCAATCTGACAGCGAGAGAGCGTCTCTATAGGACCCTTCTGTACACTGGAGGAACAAACTTCTTATGGCAGGGAAACGCATAATGTACGAACCCATTCACCCTTAGCACTTAGTTTATCTTGTACTCAGCGTGCACAGCGGACAACTGTGGTTTGTGGACATCCGTGTTCTTTATTCTGATAACTACATTGTTAATGTATATCATGACAGAATAAGACCAAACCAAATATACTACAGTAATGCACCGTATCCATATAGGTTTGAACGTGTGTCTACTTTGACTGATCGATGCCATGTGTGAGCACAAAGCTGAAACTGCTCCTCAATTAGCTCAATAACTACATAAACATCCTGCATGACAAACAAACCATCTTTTTCTTTCAACATTGAGTCATTCATGTCGTTCAGGTCCTCTAACTCATTTCAAAGCAACACTCAGTATTTACATAACTGTGATGGAGCGATTACACAAAGACTGCCACACTTGATAACCAGCAGCTAGAAAGTCTTAAAGTATCTGGACAGTGACCCTATATCGTTGGGTTTGTCTAATGCTCAAGATCACCCAATAAAAGTAAAAAGAAATCATTTTCAAATTTAATTTAAGGGTGTAAACATGCCCAACATAGGAATTTTAGCCCTTTAGGCCCACTGTTTCAGTACACAAAAGGTTCAGTCCATTTAAAGACAACTGTTTACAAAAAGACATTGTTTTTTTTTCTAAAATGTTCAAGTCAGTTCAAATGTAATCCCACTCCATTGTATTGAGTGACTGCAGCAATCTGAGATGCACTATATCTCCAAACGTGGGCGAATCAACTTTAAACTATCTGCTCAGAAAAAAAGCCACTGCAGGATGTAAGAAACTGTTTTACTGAACCAACCCTCCAATGTTGAAAGAAATCAACCTCGTAGTCTTCGTTTTATTTTAAATCCAGTGTGCCAAAACAATCAAAAACACACCGCTGCCCAGATGCTTGCTGACGACTATTAACATTTTCCTGAGACATGGGGGGGAAATATTCCACCAAGAAAACAATGCAACATGAGCGTGTTTGAAAGTGTCTTGGGTACACATAGTTCAAGAAACAATGGCCATACATAACATTAACGGAAAGGCAGAGCTGGAAGCCCATTTCCTCAAGGCCACATTTAATGTCTTTGGCAGGTGTGAGGGTTGGGCAATATCTTGGCGTACGTGGTTTCATTCAAAAACACAGATACTAAAAGACTGTAATTACTATTAAATAGCATCATGGAAATTAGGAAGTGGCAACCTCCTGATCTGAAAAGTGAAGCCAATGCAGAAGTGCCTTAAATCTGCATTCTTTTTAATGGCTGCAGGGACGTCTCTACTTGTTGCAAAAAGAAACTGTACAATGTGAAAATGCTTCACAATTGATTTATTACCTCAGTGAACGCATTCCTTTCAGTTCTTATCTGGGGGATATATTTGGCTTTTTAGCTGTTAAATGCTTTATTTTCTTCACTTGCTAGTCACTCATCTTGTCTGCGTACCACTGGGTCTGGGGCAGATAGCGTACAGTAGTTCTTTTTAAGCTTTCTCCCTAAAACAGCTGCCTTCTGTGGCTGAAAATGACACTGATGAGAGTGTTGACAGTGAATCAAAACAGTTAAGTTGCGGGTCATCAAACCAAAACAATGAGCTGAAAGGCGGAGCCAAGGAAAGTGCAAAATTGGGTTATAATCCTGTTGGTTTGTCTCCTTTCACATAACACAGTCATTTGACCCATTGTTAGTATAAAAATATTGTCTGTTGCAGCATTAACATCTCCACAACTAGTCTAAACACATTTCTTATTAATTCATGTTCTCTAAAGTATGTGCCCACTTAAGAGTAAAATTTACAATAAAAACTTCCTGGTAAGACGTTCTAAAAGACGGTTTAAACAGTAAAAACATGCAAGTAAATGCCAGAGATTAAGTAGTTAGGAGGACAACGTGACTACTGGAAGTGACATTGTTACGTAAAAACGTGATGAGTGACTTATTGCGGCCACTAGAGGGCAACAGCGGGGGGTTTAAACGTAAGTATGGGTCGTATTTTTGCTGCTTGTACAAACACCCTATGGGGTTTTTTTTTCGAGTGGAGACCAGTCGGAAAGGAAGGCTCCAAAAAAAAAACAAGATGACACAGGTTCAATGCCAAACTCTGGGCTTCAAAACTGTATTGGTGGCTGCTTCCACTTCTTTCATACTATTCAGCTGTATTGGATCTACCAAAACTGTTTTACAGTTAAGAGTGCAGACTAGCAAAAGTATTTATTTGATTACGTTATTGAAACTATTCGAGTAACTGAGTGGTATTTTAATAACATCACCATAAAAGTTGTTTTATTAAAGTGTGAGTCACTGAAGTTCCCCCGAAAATACTGTTTCATGAGTCATGATTACCAGATCAGACACCTACACATGTTTTCAGATGAATTCTGACTTCCTGATTTTATCTTAACTGTAAAGAAACTGTTTTTATACCCTTTATAAGCACTACGCATGATAAAAGTTCTAATTTGATTAGAAACTTTTACAATTAAAACAGACATAA
>CAFUXE010000001.1:49422-69682 GCA_903364295.1 Serranus cabrilla | reverse complement strand
TCAAGGTCATTCCCTGGTCGGATATATTATCATAAAGAGAAAGTATAGAGTAATGTGGAAAACACAAGAACAGGCAGCATATTGTTGAGGACCACTACAGTAGGCTCAAGGGTTAATCTTCCACAACTAACTCCTTTCAGTGTCCACATCCTCAATCATTTACCCAGCTTCAAAAGGAAAAACTTCAGAGCAAGAAAATTGTGTATCTGGAGGCAGCGTGGCAACATGTAAGTACCAGAAGTACAATCATAACTATAATTTCAAGTAATGTTAAGACAAATTGCGAAATGACTTCACTCGAGCCTGCATCTACCGGCTTTCTCGACTGAGCGACAGTGGAGTAGATGATTGCAGGACCTTCTTGAAAGTGCACTCCATGTTACTCATTATAAAACACGCTGTCTTCAACAAACAAAGTCCAACAATCCGAGGCTGATAGAGCAGCAGAAGCACGTCTCTTTCCTCCCCACCTCCAAACCCTAATTCCCCCTTCCCTGGCACAAGCAAAAAGTCTGTGAATAGAGAGAGTGGAGTGTACTCATTATAGATGATTAGGTCTGAACACTTTCAAACAAAAGAAAAAGAACACAACGAGGGAGACTGAAGGGAAATGAAAAGATGCGTGTTTGGAGGCCCAACAAGCCTTTCTCTCTTTATGTGATGGATGCAATCTGACAGCGAGAGAGCGTCTCTATAGGACCCTTCTGTACACTGGAGGAACAAACTTCTTATGGCAGGGAAACACATAATGTACGAACCCATTCACCCTTAGCACTTAGTTTATCTTGTACTCAGCATGCACAGCGGACAACTGTGGTTTGTGGACATCCGTGTTCTTTATTCTGATAACTACATTGTTAATGTATATCATGACAGAATAAGACCAAACCACATATACAGTAATATAGTAATGCACCGTATCCATATAGGTTTGAACGTGTGTCTACTTTGACTGATCGATGCCATGTGCGAGCACAAAGCTGAAACTGCTCCTCGATTAGCTCAATAACTACATAAACATCCTGCATGACAAACAAACCACCTTTTTCTTTCAACATTGAGTCATTCATGTCGTTCAGGTCCTCTCAATCATTTCAAAGCAACACTCAGTATTTACATAACTGTGATGGAGCGATTACACAAAGACTGCCATACTTGTTAACCAGCAGCTAGAGAGTCTTAAAGTATCTGGACAGTGACCCTATATCGTAGGGTTTGTCTAATGCTCAAGATCACCAAATAAGAGTAAAAAGAAATCATTTTCAGCTTTAATTTAAGGGTGTAAACATGCCCAACGTAGGAATTTTAGCCCTTTAGGCACACTGTTTCAGTACACAAAAGGTTAAGTCCATTTAAAGACAATTGTTTACAAAAAGACATCGTTTTTATTCCTAAAATGTTCAAGTCAGTTCAAATGTAATCCCACTCCATTGTATTGAGTGACTGCAGCAATCTGAGATGTATTATATCTCCAAACCTGGGTGAATCAACTTTAAACTATCTGCTCAGAAAAAAGCCACTGCAGGATGTAAGAAACGGTTTAACTGAACCAACCCCCCAATGTTGAAAGAAATCAACCTCGTAGTCTTCGTTTTATTTTAAATCCAGTGTGCCAAAACAATCAAAAACACACCGCTGTCCAGATGCGACTTTTAACATTTTCCTGAGACATGGGGGGAAAATATTCCACCAAGAAAACAATGCAACATGAGCGTGTTTGAAAGTGTCTTGGGTACACATAGTTCAAGAAACAATGGCCATACATAACATTAACGGAAAGGCAGAGCTGGAAACCCATTTCCTCAAGGCCACATTTAATGTCTTTGGCAGGTGTGAGGGTTGGGTAATATCTTGGCGTATGTGGTTTCATTCAAAAACACAGATACTAAAAGACTGTAATTACTATTATATAAAAGTGAAGCCAATGCAGAAGTGCCTTAAATCTACATTCTTTTTATTGGCTGCAGGGACAGACTCTACTGGTTGCAAAAAGAAACTGTGCAATGTGAAAATACTTCACAATTGATTTATGACCTCAGTGACCACATTCCTTTCAGTTCTTATCTGGGGGATACATTTGGCTTTTTAGCTGTTAAATGCTTTATTTTCTTCACCTGCTAGTCACTCATCTTGTCTGTGTACCACTGGGTCTTGGGCAGATAGCGTGCAGTAGTTTTTTTTAAGCTTTCTCCCTAAAAACAGCTGCCTTCTGTGGCTGAAATGATACTGATGAGAGCGTTGACAGTGAATCAAAACAGTTAAATCACGGATCATCAAACCAAAACAATGAGCTGAAAGGCGGCCACTAGAGGGCAACAGCGGGGGGTTTAAACGTAAATATGGGTCGTATTTTTGCTGCTTGTACAAACAACCTATGGGGGTTTTTTTTCAAGTGGAGACCAGCCGGAAAGGAAGGCTCCAAAAAAAAACAAGATGACACAGGTTCAGTGCCAAACTCTGGGCTTCAAAACTGTATTGGTGGCTGCTTCCACTTCTTTCATACAGTCTATGGCTGCACAGCACCAGTCAGCTGTATTGGATCTACCAAAACAGTTTTACAATTAAGAGTGTACACTAGCAAAAGTATTTATAAGATTACCTTATTGATACTATTCGAGTAACTGAGTGGTATTTTAATAACATCACCATGAAAGTCGTTTTATTAAAGTGCGAGTCACTGAAGTTCCCCCGAAGATACTGTTTCATGAGTCATGATTACCAGATCAGACACCTACACATGTTTTCAGATGAATTCTGACTTCCTGATTTTATCTTAACTGTAAAGAAACTGTTTTTATACCGTTTATAAGCACAATGCAATGATAAAAGTTTCTAATTTAATTAGAAACTTTTACAATTAAAACAGACATAAGCTAAGTTGCTTAATTTGCAGTTTGCCAAGCAACGGCCAAGAAGAAAATAAGACATGAAATAAAAGGTATGACTTCATAGTCAGAGTTCCTTATACTTTGAACAAAGCAGACTGCTGTATAATTAGGTACGGATATTGTGTTCATGAGTGCTCGATCAGTATCAGTTTCCTAACTGGTTAATTATCACACAGTACATCAGGTCAGGCTGCATAGTTTGCGGAGGAGTATAAGTTGAGTTGTTTGGGGGACCAGCTGTCACAGGTGGAGCAGGGACGCCTTCAGAGTCGGGGCTGTTTTGACAGCAGGAACCTCTGGATGCCCCGTGAGTTGTTTACTTGGTGCCACTCACTAACCATGAGCAGCTCCATCAGATGTTTACTAGTCATGTCGTGCTTAAAGCTGCCAGGATGCTCCGGCTGTGTTGAAGCTATTAATAATGCAAGAGGAGGTCGCATGGATATATACTGGGCATGTTTTGCAAAGAGCACAGTGTGTCACATGTGAGTGTAGCAGCTAAACTCGGCTCAGATTCAAAATCTGGTAACTCGTTTAATACTAACTTGCATCTGGCAGCCTCTATCTCACGCGCTTGTGTTTCTCAAAGTTCAGACCACTGCTTTCCTTTATAAGTAATTGCATTTGCACCTACTAGAAAACAAATAAATGCATTAAGTTAGTGATGTTTAAACAATCCCACATTCAACAAAAACAGTCCGGCCCTATTTCTGATCATCCGCATGCACCTGTTTGTGAGTATACGGAGCTTTCCGAGACTCTGATCCGACCTGAACCCATTCCCCTGCTCTCTGGAATGTCAAAAATGCCACAGTACTCCCTGATCCGCCAACCTGGGATTTCCAGATGCCCTGGAGATGCTGGTGAAATCTGGGGCAGCGGAGCTACAGTACAGCAGAGCACAGCAGTGTGTGCTTGTGACGGGAGAAGTTTGTTTGTAACAGCGCAGACACCTGTTTGAGTCCAGGCTGGTATGGCAGTGTGGACACCTGCAGCTATATCTCATTCATTAAAATCTGAGCTGTGGCTGGGTGACATGACTTACATCGTCAAAACTATAATTATGTTTTTTTCAATGCAATTTCTACTGAGATCAATTTTACCATGTGGCTATTTCATATCTATTCATTGTTTTACAATAGAAAATGCTAGATATCGTGATTAGGGATGTGATTTTAAACAGGTGTTGGCAATAATGGTGATATTTACAAACTAAAATATTGATATCATGTTAATAATACACTTATACATGTTGTGTAAATACACCAGCACTTTTTTTTCTTACTTTGTAATACAATACACTCATATTCTGACAGTCATTTATTTGCCAAAAAAGACAAAACACTCAATAAATAAAGTTAAAGATGAGATTTTCTATTATTAATATCAGTATAATAACATTACTGTAAATTATTTTGCTTGTGATAATCGTGGAGTGAAACTCTGATCATGAAAGCTCTAACCGAGATATAAAATGACCTTAATCTGAACAGAAGATTTTGGCTATATTGCTCAGCATTAAATGCGTAGAATGTGAATTATCTGCTGATTCCATTTAAATGTCATTAACCTGCACCTCAGTTATGTTGTAATTTAACCCTGATATGAAAACAGTTCCAGTAAAGACGTTGTAACAAACATCTTCTAAACAGTGTTCATGTACAGCTTGAATACAAAATAAATCTTTTGAACTGATACTGGTTTTATCTAAATATGAATGACTGCCAAGCCAAATAACACAGACCAAGGTTACACAAAGAGGTCAGCGGCATGCTGAAACAAATTGACATGTGAACACACACGTCCCAATCTGACTCGTTTTACTTGTATGCTACCAATATTTCTGCAGGAGATAATCTAAACAACTCTTTACAATTTATGATGTAAGTACGGAGCACGGAGGTGTCTGTAGCCCTGTGCTGTCTTTCCATTTTCCCACTTACAGCATGTTGTTAAAAGCCTGGCTTCCCATGTGTCATGTATACATTTTCTTTTCAGCATTTAATGGAAACGGACAAATGCTGCTGTCAGTAATATTTATACTCTGACCCTCTCAAAGTGATGGAGCAGCATTCCTAATGGAGCCTGCGTTGCCGTATTACTCCTGCCTTGAAAGAAAATCAAGTTGATATTGCTCAGTAACTTGGAGAGAAACCGTACACAATGTGCATGAGCGTTTCTCACTGATCTGCCTCGCACAAGTAGCCTATAGATGGAAATCATTTCAAGTATCGATAAAATATTAATCACTCGGTCTCTCAGTCCCTTTCTTCCGCCCCTTCACACGCATTCCCAGGTTTGCAAACTGTGCTGCAGCAGGGCACGCTGTCTCCCAGTCTCTCCCACCCTCATTCAACCGCACATCAGAGTTTTTGTTTTTAATCTTAAAAGACTGTTGTGTTCGTTACACACCTTGACATACCAGCGTTTTTGTACATGTGGTCACAACAGGAATGAAACCTCTGACCGTGCCATGCTGGAATAATTTGGGGAAAACAACACCAGCTGCAGCTCATAACCCGCTCCTTCATTACTTCTTTTGCTCTGAAAGAAAATGTGCTCTGATCCCCCACCTTGATACTCCTGGAAATCTCTTGTTTACCCCTTAAGGCTTAATAAATACCCAGTTAAATCAAGCTTGATATAAAGAGCTAATGATCAGAACCCCAAATCTGTTCTTGTCGCCGCCTCTCCCTGTAGTTTACTGCTTGTTTTTAAGACGTTTTACACATGTGAATTGAACTTTTACAGACTGTTCCCTCTCAGACTGGATAGTTGTTGAAAAGGAGCCTTTTGCCTTACAACTGTGACTATTGTTGTTAAGCTGTTCCCCTCTGTTTTCTTCTGTTGCTGGGGGGGGAAAAGGTCAGTACTCAGCCTACTAGCTTAATCCTTTCACATTCGAGAACAACCAGGAATCAAATCCAAGGAGCAGCTGGAGATGAAAACAAAGGGGAGAGCTGAACAGAAATACCTTGACAGCAACTGTCCTCAAATGAAGCACTGGCACCAATTCTGTCTGAACTCTCCCAGACTTAACAACCAATGACCACCATGGAAGTTCTGCTAGTTTTTCACATTAAAATCACCCAGGGGTTCAACCACAGACTGAATTATTCTTTTAATCATTAGTTACTGATGTTTCCTGACATATAAACATAATAATTTGTAGTTAAAAGTTTCTCTACTTTCCCACGTTGTATTCTAGCATCCCAACAACAGCATTTCCTTAATTCTGAGTGCTGACTGTCCTCTGTAGAAGAAATAAGTAATGCATCTTCCCCTGTATCAGTTTTCAGGCCCGACACATTCTCACCAAAAACCTCAAAGTAATGTGATACCGTGGCATGCTGGCATCCAGTGTAATCTTTTCACATTAATTAGAAATGACAAGGTGCAGGATGCCATTAAAGACATTAACCTGTGCTTACTTAAACAACTCAAATGAGCCGGATAACGCCCGAGCAACTTAATGCTTTTTCTTTCCCTAACTGTTTTTGTCCTGATGAGAAAGGGTTGAGCTTGTTCCAGGGAACAGTCTTAGAGCCGTAATCCCTTCCGACATCCTGACCTTAGCCTTCGCTGGTGTGTTGATTGTGGATCTTGACAGGAAAAAGAAAAGTACCCACTCCTGTTACATGCTACTCCCTTCCTCCGAAACATTTCTATTTCGCTGTAATCTAAAACAGACTGTTGCACTGTTTCACCCATCAGAGAGTTCATCCCTATAAAAAGAACTCACGTAATGACTCATTTAGTCACATTAACAACTGCGAAGCTAGAGGCCAAGACTCTTTAACATCATACATTGACAATACACTGGATGCTTACTTTAAGTTTCGGTTTTTGAGCCCAACATTTCCCAGAAATGTCAGTTATTGATTGAGGCTTTGAAAGTCTTCTGCATTAAACAAGACTGAACCACTTATTCCTTTCTATATGGGTGTATTTCCTTGTCTGCTACTCTATACTATATTTATTACAGTCTTCCCAGTATATTAAGAAGACATCCATCAGTGAAAGCTTGTGATTAAATCTTGAACAGAATGGTTTAAATCGAGGCACGCATGCAGACGGAGGGTTGAACACGGTCCTTGTTCTGGTCATGGACAGCAGAATTAAATGGCCAACAGCAGCTTTATTGTGAAACAATTAATATACATTCCAGGAATTAAATGATCACAAGGTCTTTAGCTTTTAATATAGGGTCATATTAAGTGGCTGTAATGTGTTGGTTGTGAATGTAGCAGTGGATTTCTGTCACGTCTTTCTTTCCTCTCAGTCTCAAACAGTCCACAAAGGGGGCAGTGAAAAATCAATGCAGTAGATCAAATATGGGAAAGTTCCCCTTCTTTAGGATTTAGCTCTTTAGGAGCAGAGACTTTTTAGTTTGTACAGGTCACACTTTAAAGTATAAAAGTATGTGGTGCATTTCAGTAACTTTCAGATTACGAGGAAACGACTTTATCAAAGAGCCATTTGTGATAAAACGGAAATTGATTTGCAGCAGTTAGAACAACAGTGACGTTTATAAATGAATAGCAAGCAGACAGTTGGACAGTTACAAGCCTGTTAATGATTAAACATGAGTGATGGTGCTCCTTACTCCTTGTTGACCAGCTCAAACAAGGAGTAAGGAGAGTTTTTGTACCACGTTTCTCAACAAAAACAGCGTGCAGACTTTGAATGTGTTGGTGAGCCACATATGTAACATAACACTATGTTTAGCGTGCCACTTTAAGTGCAGGGTAAACCCGCCTGAACTCTCAGCTGACCCATATCTCCTTTAGAGGCTTAGACATCACGTACATCGTGTTACATGAATATATATATAGTTTGTTTTCATGATGCTTATATTCTGTAAAATGATCATCAATCACTGGAGGTCCAAAATTCACCTTATTTACATCATGCATCCACGTCTAATGTACAGCACAGCATTTGCTGTATTGTTTCGTCTCATCGCCAGTCTCGCCTCAGCAGACTGTCTGGTACTCACCCACTTTGAACTGAGACGTCTTGTCGTCTGGGTCTGCATGCTCCTGCATCAGCATCATGTGCAGGATGCCGAAAGAGTTTTGAATGCCGAAAATCGACCCATTGCACCAGGTTGCCGCAAAAACCACCAGCCAGCCGTAACCTCCTTCAGGTGGGACGAAAGGAGCTCCGTGGCCGTGCTCTTCCACCTGGACCTCAGACTCTGAAGCCGGGGAGAGAGGCGGCTTGCACCCGGCCTCGATCAGCTGCAGGCTGCTGTCCTCATGCACGATTTTACACTCGCTGCCCGCCGCCTGATCCTCCTGGCTCCTGTCTGCTTCTTGGGGAGCATCTCTCTGCTCCGTCTGAGAGTCTGCAGCTGGCTCGTCCGTCCGGGACACTCCGCTGGACGGCTGCGCTTGATTGTCTAGCCCGTTGATCCCCATGCTGTCTGGTTTAGTGGAGAGGTTACTTTGGGCTCTTGGCGCACATGCATGTGATATAGGTCACTGACATAAGAGCGCCGATTTGAATAACAGATTTGATTGGCTATCTGTCAAAATGTGCAAGACAGACTGTCCCTTACTGGCAGACAATGCTCCTACACGCTGCGTGGAGCCCAAGTCTGAGCGTCAACTTCAGCAAATAAACCCCAACCTGCAAAATGTCTCATTCTGGTCGGAGGTCTGTATTTTTCCAGGAATTAGCAGGCGCCGCCTAGTTCTCCTTTAAATGCAAGCCCGTGTCACTAGAAACAGCCTATAGACTACAACCATGTATTTACTTTTGCTGGCTGCCCCTTCTCGGTGTCAAATACGGACCATCAACCTGTGAAAACGTCCGCTCGTTCTCGATACCGTGTTGTCCCGTCACGCAGTCTGCGCTCGGTCCGCAACATCCCTCGGTGATTAAAGAAACAATTAGCCGCTCCTCCTCTTTCATCTGATGGCTCCACACGGTGTTAATGTTTAAAAAAAGGTAGGCCCGTGTGGGTCCCGGAGGCTGTCTTGGCTCCTAAGTGTCAACAAAGCTTCGGCCGTCATTCAACAGCTCGCCCCCGCCTCCCTTCCCCGGCGGATGGACGGTTCTAACCAATCGCGACGGTTACAGTACAGTTACGGTACAGTTGTGGGACGAGTTTGTGCTTCGTGTTTTATCGGCGTTTTCACGGAAACACCCGAGTGCTCAGCTTCAGACCATGCACATGCTGCTTCGTCTGACACCGACTCAAGTCTATCTTCCCCCTCAGACTGAGCCGGTAACTAAAGTTAACCGTCGACGGTTAAATCAATTTCAATCGTATTTCCGGTTAGAAAAAAGGCTAAGCTAGCTCGTGCACTCACCGTTTTCACCAAACACCGGTTTAATGCTAATTTACTTAGCCAGTAAAGATGTCTCTAACGTTGCCAATGTCCAGAAGACGTCTTTGATCTTTCACCAGACAACGTGCAAGGCGATAACGTGACGTTACTGTTAGGAACGGTTCGGTATATAACACGTTAAGTACGCTATAAATTAGGTATTAAGCGAGTATTAATGAACAAGCGTGTTCATTTAACCCCTGAAAATATGGTCCTTTAACGCATGTTAAGTAATGGTTTCCTGTCCCATGTACAGTAGCCGATATTTCCTGTACATACTGTACCGGCAGTAACAGGCTACCTCCATGTTCCCGCCCATTTCTGGTCCAGCTAAGGTGCGTGTCAACTCAGCAGTGACTCAGAAATAGTTTAGGTAAAGGGCAAGTATGGTACTTTACTTGAATATCTCCATGTTGTGCTCCTACAAAGTCACAATATTAAGAGGAATATGGTGGATATTTTTACCAAAGTACAAGTAGCAGTGTAAATAAAGTCATCATCTATGCAGAAAAGGACCCATGTGAGTTATAATTTGTATTATCATCATTATATATCATTGGATTGTTATTACTAATCAGTTATGCATGATCTTTTTTTTTTTATTGTTGTGTGTCGGGTGGTTTAAGAAATACAATTTATTAATATCCTGTTTTATGTTTTGTATGTAAAATTTACACTCACTACCACTTTATTAGGTGAAGTGTGTACCTAATAAAGTGGCGATGGGGTCTTCTGCTGCTGTAGCTCATCTGCTTAAAGGCTGGACGTGTTCAGAGATGTTCTTCTGCACACTTTGGTTGTAACGAGTGGTTATTTGAGTTACTGTTGCCTTTCTATCATCTCTAACCAGTCTGGTCCTTCTCCTCTGACCTCTGGCATTAACATTTTGGCTCACTGGATATTTTCTCTTTTTCTGACCATTCTCTGTAAAACCCAGAGATGATTGTGTGTGTAAATCCCAGTAGATCAGCACAAACAACCATGTCACATTCAAAGTCACTTAAATCCCCCCTTTTCCTCATTCTGATGCTTTAAACTTCAGCAGGTTGTCTTTGCTGCCATGTGATTGGCTGATTAGATATATGCGTTAATGAGCAGCTGAACAGGTGTACCTAATGAAGTGGCGGGAAAGTGTATATCTAGACTAAAAAGCTTCAGAAATCAGTGAAAAGTACACTAGGCCATAATAGGGTTAGTGCTATCATTGTTGTCATTTTCCATCTTGTTCCTTTCTTTCTCACATTCTATTTTTTGTATTTTACCCTTTTGATCTGTTCTGTACATCTACATCCACTGCACTTCTGTGTGTCCTGGGAGGAGGACCCCTCTTCTGCTGCTCTCCCTTTGTTTGAGATTTGTGATTCTCCAGCAGAGATAATTTAAGGGAAATAATTTCACACTTGAACAGATTCTTCAAGTGAGCTAGCAACAAAAACACCAGCTGGAGCAGAGAGTGCAGTGAAATCTTCTTTGACATGCCAACTATGTAATATTATGGATTAAGATCTTCAAATGGGGTTTGCCATCGGGTTAATCAAATACAAACAGGCTGTTTGTATTTGATTAAAATCTATCTATTAGATTATATAACCTCAAATGTCAAACTTTTCTCAGAGGAGGCCAGGGCATTTGTTCTGTTTATCTAATTCATGTGACAGTATTGACAGTGTTCACCACTAGGTGGAGCTGTAACTCTGTGGAAGAGGTTTGTTCAGGGTGAACATTTGGCATTCAGTGGAGAAGTTTCTTAACTTTTATTTATTCAATTTATTTGTGTTGGTTTGGGTCTATTTCAGATAACATGACACAGTTGTAGTTTTACACAGTTTCAGGTTATTGTGCATGCTGACTAACTGTCACGTTACTAGGACACAGATCCGTCATTAATCGTTTAACTTTTTATGACTATAAGAAAATGGTTGGCACAGTGAGTCTGTTACAATGGGCACAGTTTTTTGTTAGCACAACCCCCCTGCTGTGTTGATTTGAACAGGAAGGCCCATTCCTCTCTCTTTCAATTTCTTGTGTCCACAAAGGGCCTTATAATGTAGTAATGAAGTTGATTTCATTCATGCTGCAACAGGTTACAGGCAGCTGTTATTTAACTATACATTTATCACCAGGATAAATGGAAGGTTCAGCATCCAGCTTCAATAAAAAGAATTTGCAGAGATTTTACTTCCTACTTTGGGTGGAACATTACAATTTTTCCAAATAAACTTCTCTCAGATTTTTCATCATCCTTTGGTATTAACTGAAGACTCACACTTTCTCCTGTTCTAAAAGTACACCCGAGAACAAAACATGTCCCTGCCATTGTTAAAAAATAGTAGTAGTAGCAGCTAAAGTTGGTTATTCGGTTATGAAACCTTTATATTGGTTGTTTTATTGTTATTGGGTTGCAAATCTCCAAGGTGCACATAATGATATGCATAGTGTCACCCCATCCATGAATAAGACAGGTTACTACGTGTGTGACGTCATGAACCCTGCCAGTCTGAATCTGTTTTGTCTTTTTCAGCCTTTCGTTGGCACGCTGCAGTTTCGTAGCAGACAGGTCATGGCAATAGCTGCTTATTTTGCTCTTTATACATCACATTGACAATTTAACAAGGTAAAAATCGTTATTTTCACTGAAGGGAGTCTAAAATATGAAGTCACCTAAATAACCCCAGTCAGAAGTCAATCTAAAACTAATTAAAACTATGTTTTCATTCTATAATAGATTACCTCAAACATGCTGTAGAAAGCTAAATTCTTTCAATATTAATTCTAATCTAGTCCTGCAGACTCACAGCCCCGTATGGCACACATGCCCACTTTCCATTCACACTTTGTGTAATCTATGTGAGGAGTGTCATAAGAAAACACCTGATGAATAACATGTGATGTTGCCATAGTACCACCACTTAATCTGTTCAAAGCAAATCCAAGAATAGAATACAAAAGTGAGCATTCAGCAGGTTTTTCTATAGATGAATTCCATAGAGACTGATTTAAGTCGGGTGGATTTAGGCTGAACTCTGCCTGTTGTAGGTTGGTGTCTGTGATTACCAGCCGCCTCTTTACGCTCTACATAGTTCATAACAACAGAAACATGCAGGACGCAGGAATGTGGGACCTCGTCATCACATGAAGCTGCAACATCATCACAAGTCTGTTTCCAATTAGCCCAGTGAGGATCATTTAAAGCAAGGCCCACTCAGGCTCCACACATTTTTTTAAAAGCTTAAAATAGTAGCTCACACAACTTCACAGAGTCTGGTAATAAGACTACCCTGGGATTCCTTTTGAATGAAGTGTAGGTCAAAGGTGATGGGGACACAGCCAATAGCAGTGCTTCCTGTTGGAATTGGAATAGTTTAACTCCTTAGAGAGGTGTGGGCAGGAGAGGGAAGGAGCATCTGTGAGAGGCCCACTCATTTCTGAGTATGATACACTGAGGGCTGGCTTGAGTGAGTGAATATGAAAGTAACGTCTTTAGTTTCAACTTGCTAAGCATGACAGAGGGGAATACCCCCCTTAAAGCAACAATAAGAGACTTTTATTTTGTGATGATTTTGGCGACCCCTGTGGAGGAAGGCGGTATTGTTTCCATGAGCACCATCACTTCACGGCCTTAAAATCTTGATTTGGCTAGTAAAAGCATTCTTTTAGGAAGTGATTGAAAAGAAGCAGCTGTTTAAGCTGTTTAAAGGATGAGAAGCATTGAGAAAATGTATCTTTTTGTGGCTATTTAAGATTGATAACTGTAATATGATGATATTGATAAATGTATTTAATTTACAATTTAAAAAATAGACAAATTACATACCATTCTTGGAGAAAGAGGGCCAATTCAGGATACATTTTGAATCATTTCCAATTTGGTTGTTCTCTCCATCTGTTGAATGACTCATGTTTTTGCCGTGTTCTATCACTGACCTTTTGGCTTTATCTTTGTTCTCACATAAGTTATTTTCTTTGTCCCTGCTATCAGCC
The DNA here is from genome assembly GCA_903364295.1 of Serranus cabrilla. Taxonomy (NCBI): domain Eukaryota; kingdom Metazoa; phylum Chordata; class Actinopteri; order Perciformes; family Serranidae; genus Serranus; species Serranus cabrilla. The sequence goes on along the minus strand of CAFUXE010000001.1, from coordinate 56,475 downwards.
CTAACCACAAAATATTACGTCAAATAATTCTCCAAAGAAAAATCTACCCCCGCTTCCTTGTAACTGGTTCTTGTGCTAAGCACTGCCAAACGTTGCCTGGGAAACTGTCGACATGAAGGCTCTTCTGGTCTATGTACTGTAAACCATTCTGTCAAGTCTGTCCTAAAAAAAAAACAACCTCATAAGTCATTTGTACGGCAGCTTATTGCCGTCCATATTTACAGTTAGCAGCACCCTCTAGTGGCTGTAGAGTGTAAAAGCAATAGAATAAGGAGCAATAAAGTCCACCTCAGGTGGGTCGGAGGTTCAAACAAGTCAGCATTTCTATTTGTTAGCAATGTTCTCATGTCATGTAACTTTTTTTCTGTGCGTAGCTACGTCACGTCATCATCACACTTGCTTGCTACCTTGCTTCCAGTAGTAATGTCCATTGATTTGACTTTTTATTTCTGCCAAGGAGGTTATGTTTTCGCCAGCGTGTGTCTGTTTGTTTGGTTGTCTGTGTACAAAATAACTCAAAAAGTTCTGCACAGATTTGGATGAAATTTTCGGACATGTGTATTGGTATAAGGAACAGGTGATTAGATTTTGGTGGTGATTGGTGATCCGGACCACCGTCTGGAATTTATACTGCAAATTTATATTATTACATCAGTGACCATATTGCCTTCACTAACTGCCGCCATCTAGTGGATGAAATATTTCAATGTCAGTGTGCTCCCAAAATACACTCTTTCAATATAATCCTTCAAGTGTGCAATTCGGTATTGTGTGACTGACCCTATTGCCTTGGCGGAGGTCTGCGCTCTCCGAGTGCTTTTCTAGTTTAACTCTGTTTTGCTAAGCCTAACTATGTTCATTTTTATTGTTAACCTTAAGCAAGTAGTTTGTTTCTCCTGCCAGCATTACAGGCACAATTTATGAATATGTTTCTAAGGGTTTCAGAGTTGGAACCAGTGACCCATGTGCTCGTATGGTTGGAAGACTTAAACGTACTTATAATACAACTGGGTGACAATCAACAAGAATAACCCAAGCATGTTTGCTAATATAGGTCATATAGAGGCAGTATATAACTGAGACTATTTCATAATGAGTTTAAAACTCCTTGCAGTTGCTTTAAATAACTATTGTGTATGACACTTCTGTCAGAGCTTACAGTGATATTGTGGCATTATCTACAATCTGATGATGGTGGCGGGAATACATGCATACGTTGACAGCAGGCTCAGACATGCTGTGGTGGTGGGAGAGGGAGAATGCACCAGCGTCTCATCATTATCTCGAGCAGCGTGACTCACACTCACTGGCTTCCTTTATTCCTTGGGGGCATTGGAGCCACAGTTTAAACAAAACTCCAGCGTGTCGGCCTGTCAGTGGCAGTGGAAATGTCTGTACAGTGAACACTGTCTTCTCAGTGATGTCGCCCACGTTGAAGAAAACCATAAAACAGTGAACTTTACTCGCCGCCAATGAAGTATAAATCTGTGGTGCAATCTATCACGTCTGCCATCTGTGCTGAGCTTGGTTTCACCCCAAAGATAATTCCAGACAATCCTCAGGGATTGACCAACCTGCCCTTGATCGAATCACTAAACTAACAGCTGCCTTAGTCACTGACACTGTACTGTTTAACTGAACGGGAGTTTAGTTTTTCTCTCTGATAAGGATATGATCGTCTGAGGCAAAGTGGAATAGACACCAAAAATCGAACTTGTTTTCCTCTTTCTTGTCTTCTTCCCTTATTTGAACACTGAGGAGCTTGTTGCTTTTCTGATGTAATCCGACACAGGCATGAGCTCACTCATACAAATAGCATGCAAGCTTGTCAAAGTGTTTCTAATATCTGTGCCTCCTCCGGTGGCTTAATCATGAAATATTAATAGCTGATCACCCACAGAAATAATGAAACATTCACAGCACCATGACCCGACAAATCACTAATGTTTTGTTTGTGTAGCTGTGTGTGGTTTAGCATTTTACAGTTCAAGTAGAGGGTGGGATTTTTCAGCACTGGGGCGTTAGAGTGTGAGTGTAACAACGTTGTACACTTATTAAATTAGAAGTTAAACGGCTTCATTGAGGGAAAATAATACTGAAGAACAACTCCTGTGCTTGAAATGCCAGAAAAGACCTGAAACTCAAAGGAATGAATCAGGAAATGAATCACTTAGACTTTCAGTAAGTCACAGCAACCTGTACCATCCAGTTACAGGCAGGTTATCGAAACTTATCAGCCCCCGACGTTGCGGACAGGGACAGGCACGGAATGAAAGAGATTATTGTCTCAGGAAGCCAAAACAACCTGAAGATTAAGCAAGAAAAACTGTAGATATAATCTTACCTCTCCAATGTCTTTGGATGGGTAATATCTATGCATTTCTTAATTTTTCTTATTTCAAAAGAGAAAACATCCTACAGCTTAATATCTATTATCTGTAGTATTAATGTAGATCCTTTCCTTAATCAAGTTCTATATTTTAGTTCCTGTGTTTTGATGCATTCACTACAAAAACTATTACTTTAACTTTTTGATTTCAGTTCCTTTATTCCACCTTATTTACACTTTAAATTTCTTCTCATAATCACTCACAATGTATCATTGAAATGTCTATTAAAGACGATTTGGGCAAGAAATTAAAAGCAATATTTTGAATTAAATTTAAACATGTTTGGTATTGAATTAAATGAGACTCTTAATAGTTATCCATTTTATTTGAGAAGATTCAGTAAAATTTAAAAACTAAAAAAATATTGATTTGGTAAGACAAATTGAAACCTAAAATGTCTTTGATTCTGCTGTGGATCTATAACGTTCAGTTGTTTTCTGTGTTTTGATGCAGTGATTATTACAATGACTTCAGCTGCTCAATTCAGTTCCTTTAGACCTTAAATTCCTTATAATTACTGACATTCAGGTTGTTTACATCCAGGTAAAATACCTGAAGAGTGAAGCGAGAAAAACTGTAGATATAATCTTGAAGAGAAGCCCTCCTCTTCGCTCCCAATCTGTCTTTGGATAAATTATATATATGCATTTATGAATTTCTCACGAAAATGTGTTGTTTTATAATTTTTCAAAAATACCAAATTCCTTGGTTATCCTTTAAATTGTTACTTTTATTTGTACTTATATGTAAGCTGTATAAAAAGACAGCAGCTACCTGCCTTATTGAAAATCAGTAGTCATACCTAAAAAGGAAAGAGCATAAAACTAGTTACAAGCAGTCCAAGTAATGTACAGTTTATGTCAAAGTTTTTATTTAAGAGCTGAACTAACAATAAAAAGCCATCAAGTTTTATGAATTTTTGCTAATTAAAGTCCTTTTTAGATACTTTTTGAGATGGTTGTTGACATATTTCAGCCTAGAAAGAGATTCCAAGAGGGAGACAGACCGAACCAACAAACTGTCAAACAATGAACATTGTTTTGTTTTTTTAAAAGTGCCTGGGAACTTTGATTCCCTAAGATCTGGAATAGAAGGCTGATTAGATAAACAGTTCAATATGCTCCAAGAAGAGTATTTTTTGCTTTTCCATTCAGTAATTATTTCCTTCTCCCTATCTGGCTCGGAGCAGCCATCCAGCATGAGAGCACAGCTCAGCTGGGTGTGCCTTATAACCTTAAGAAGAGAGCATTTGGATACAACATGCCCTCTAAAATCCAAGACATGCATCAGGGTAACGCTATCACTGAAGTCTGTCGCCTCCCAGCTGGCTCCACCTTTTCCGATCAACGCCTCGTAGTAAATTGCCACAGAACAACTAACTCCCGAGAACTCCCAGAAGTTTTACAATAAGCTTGTCACATTCATTCATGACTCAACCGTAGTTCCTTTTAAATCATGATTTTTCAGTCTACGACAAAATGAGGAAGAATCCACGGAAGAGCCAAAAGGATTGCCACATAGCAAAATTCAGCTCTTAACCTACTCGTGATTGTTGTTCAGCTTGCTTGCAAAGTCAAGATTACCAAACAATGTACTTGGCATGTGCTTCAAAAGCTTCTGAAGTTAACCCGCAGAGACCCACATGGACCCATTTTTGTGTTTTTAGGGGCAGACGGGATCTTTATTGGGAGACAGCAGGCAAACAGCTGCTGGCACATAAATGTTAAATACATCATGTGCAGGCTGAGAACCTAAAGATTAATTTGAGATGCAGCTCAGCACTGTTTGACTTTTCTAGTCATTAATCTGAAATAAAAATAGCTTTTTTGTTAAATGCCTATTTGAATGTTGAAAATGATTATCTAAGGGAGTGAATAAAGGTTTAAAACATTATGATGGAAGTATCTGATGGCCATTTTCATGCATGATACCATTTATTACAGATTTTTTTTTTTTACCACTCAAGAATTGATAAAAAATAGTACATAAAAAACAAATGTTACGGACGCCAATGTATATAAATCTGAACTTTTTCTCCCAAATAAGGACATAAAACTGTATAAATACAGAACATAAATATATGCTGTATTTCCTGCTATACATATAAACCTGACAGTGTTGTTTAATCTCCTAATGATTTATTCATCCTGTGAACATTTTATTAAATAACTTTTTCTTTGAACAAAACTTGATTTGTACGTGTGAGTTCACACTCTCACAGCCTCTCTTCACTGTGCCGTGCTTTATGTTGTTGATTTTACTCCCCCAACTGTCCCCTATTTATCCACATACAACAGACTGGATTCATCTCAAATTTATATTGAAATTATTTAAAGAAGTTGTGACGATTGAGTAAATCCTTTGAGTTTGGATGTTGGGAAAGAATGCCCCGGTACTTTTCCTCTAATCAGTGCATTGTGGGCATTTGGAAGAAGAGAGAACTCGCCCTCTTTGCCAGCTTTACCCCTTAAAAGGACAAGCATTCATCGTTCCCCTGCTTGTCACAAAAGGGGGCTAAAAGAGGTGGAGGGGGTCTATAATAAACACACATGCATGCATTCTTTACCCCCTACTCTCAAAGGCACTCATAAACAAACTGAAGTGATCCCAAGTTCTGTTACTTTCCACAACAACACCTGCAGAGAATACAGGAAGTTTAGCTCTTAAAAAGGTAATCAAAAACAGGCCGCTGCACCTACTGATTACACAAACACATACTGCAACAAGCACAAGCCTGCCTCCCTCTGCTCCCCAGCACATTGATATGCTGAGCAGCACGCGGGCACATGGTGGCTCTGCTGGCCCCCTGAAACCGTCCCGACACGCAGTCACACAAAAATTCCAAACAAAGGAGTCGAAAGAGAGCAACAACTGCGAGCTGGAAGTTGGGAAAGAGAAGATGTGAAAAAAAAGCATGAGGCAGAGCATGAAAGAGCAGAATGAGAGGGAGAGGCGCTGAGGGGAGAAAATGTGGGGGTGTCGAGGAGGAGGAGGGGAGGGGAGAGTCTGAGAGCAGACTTAAGACAGAAACAGAGAGCAGAGGACAGAGTGAGCTCACGGTGCGAACAGACTGGGAACCAGAGAGGAAAGAGACTAAATCCACCATCAAACAGGTACAGTAACACATTTTATTCCCCTTTAAGTCACTATTATCAGTGTTCTGATATGTGCGTTGACTGTTGAATGTTTCAATGTTTTGTCTTAGAGGTTTAGTCATTTACAGGCACCAGATCAGTTCTTAGAAAACTATTGGAGTGTAAAGTGAAAATCCATCTGCACTTCAGTCATGAGGTTCCCACAGAACTCCTCTGGCTCACTGCCAGGAGATAATAGAAGTGCCGATGGGGTCACCTCAATAGTTATATTTCTTTCCCCCAGCGCTCAGGATTTATTTATCTAAAGCTGTTTACAGGATGGAAACGAGAACACCGCAAATGTTTGAGTATACACAGAACCCTTTCCAAGCCATAAACTGTGTAACAGAGCCTCTCTGTCAACAAGCCAAAGAAACGTATTCTACAGCAAATCTTTCTTATCTTCTTTCATGAGGGAAAAACATCCTATGGCCTAATATCCATTATCTTTAGTGATAATGTAGATGCTTGCCTTGCTTAGTTTCATGACCAAGTTCTATATTTGAGTGTCTGTGTTTTGACGCAGTGACTACTACTACTATTAGTTTAACTTCTTGATTTCAGTTCCTTTATTTCACCTTATTTACACTTTAAATTCCTTCTTATAACCAACCAAACAGATTAATAAAAATGTATACTCATAAACATTTTGGAAAGAAGTTAAATTCAATATTATGAATTAAATTTAACTATGTTTGGTATTTAATTAAACTAAATGGGACCCTTTATGCACCCGAAATGTATTGACAGTTTCAGTTGTTTTCTGTGTTTCGACGCAGTGGTTACTACAATGATTCCAGCATCTCAATTTTAGTTCCTTTACACTTTGAATTCCCTGTCATTACAGACATCTAGGTATAATGTACATATACAAAGTAAACAGCCAGTGAAAGTGTCTTTCCTCTATTAGACTGACTAGATAAACATGCTGTTAATGGTTTATATTTTCTGTGTGCCATCGTAAAAAAAACAAAACACTGTATCTCCCTAATTAAAATAATGCAAGATGTAACAGGCAATATCAAAAATGTAATGTAACTATGTTTGGTGTTGAGTGAATAGAAATTAACTGAGGTCCTTTATTATTATCTACTTATTGTGAGTAGATTAAAATAGAAATAAAGTAATTCTTACACAAAATAGTTTATATGAAAAACTGTAAAAAAAGAAAAAAAAAAGAAAAATTGAATAGGCCTAATAAATAAATAAAAACCATTACATTACAACAATGACTTTAGCTTCTTGATTTAATTTAATTTATTTAATTCCACCTTATTTACACTTCACATTCCTTCTCATAACGGCCCTTTAGGTATAATCTTAATATATGAGGTCAGTAGGGAGGTAGTGACAAATAAAGACTAAGACTGACGACATGAAGTTACTGTTAATGGTGTGATCTATTTTGATCTTTTGACTGATATTTTTACACTTCATTTGTCAATTCTGACCACAGAGATGACGTCACTGTGCAGGAGCCCGGCCGTGCTTCTCCTTTTCCTGAGCGCCTCGCCGCTCCTCCACTCCCA
>CAFUXE010000001.1:34958-49328 GCA_903364295.1 Serranus cabrilla | reverse complement strand
GGGACAACACCTTAGTCCATCAGGCGCCACCGCCGCAGCTCTGCCAATACAACCCCTGCTTGGAGAATCAGGAGCCCTGTGACCAACTTACAGCCAGGACTGGGTGCCGCTGTCCTGGGGTGAGTGGGGCCGATGTGCCACCTCATGCTCCACGCATTGAAGGGCTGCTGCCAATCAGTAAGGGGGCAGACAGAGGGAAGGTAGCAGTCAAGTGGTGTGCTCCTTCTTCTGTGGTGTCTGGCTACAGAGTGGTGATAGAGGGAGGTGAAGAACAGGAGTTTGGGGACTCTGCACGAAGAGGTGTGGTGGCATCATTGGAAGCTGGGACGAAGGTGTGTGTGGAGGCGGTGAACAGGGCAGGAAACAGCCCTGCCACGAAATTCTCCTGTCAGCGGTATGACCCTCCTGAATCTTCTGACCATAAAGTGTTGGCTGGAGTTATAGGAGGAGGAGTCGCCATCCTTCTGCTCCTCGTCATCACATGTCTGATCCTCTGGCGGCATCAAATGCGGAAAAAGGCGAAGAGAGACTCGGCTGATGGACTTGGGAACCCATCCTACAGCACAGAGGGGAATCTGTGATCCAAACGAGGTCAGCACAGACAATCAATCCCACTCACACGAAACAAGCCCCTGGAAACGGGGGGCGCAGCAACTGTAGTCATAAACAAGGACATACGGACAAACAGTTCTGGGGCGGTGTTGTAAATTAAAAACTTGTTTACACTCCTGTTTCAAGGAATTTGTAAACATATTGGGGAAAAGATGAGTGTTCATTGAATAACACTAACAAATGAGTCATTTTGTTATTTTGTGGTTTGAACTACAGGTTTATTTGCTGGCAAATTAACCTTTGTAGGTTCATTGTTCAGGTTTCATTTGTCTCATTTTGGCTGACTTTAATTGTAAATATTATTTTTTAGGATATAGATTCTGATTTTTGTAATAAACTAAAACTTATTTTAATAAAAGAAAATTGTATAAAAAGTCTTGGTTGAATGTTTGCATTCTTTGGAGGGTGGCATTGAGTGTTTGAAACTTAACTGGAGGGGCTCAGTAACGGTGAGTCCAGAAAATGTCCCATAGCTGTTGCTTTGTGTGGAGATCTGGCTACTGCAGAGGCCACACCATATGACTGTCACCACTTAACAATGCATTGTTTCATGAGTGTCAATATGGTGACCTTGTGTGCTGTTTGGAAGGTTTCCCCTCTATTTTTTTTTTAAAACTCTGTCATCCATCTGTATGCAATAGTGGGAATGAGCAGGCCTAATAAGGCAGGCTTCTTTAGCTTGAATTGAGTTATTTCATTTTATGTTACGTTATACTTCTCCACTACATTTTAAAAGGGTATATACTTCACTCCAATGTCTTTATTCGAGAGCAGTAATTGCTAAGATTTTACATACAAAAACAAATTCATTCAGCATTTAGCAGAACAATAAATGTATTAAATTAACATCCACTTTGACCATCTACAACTTCAACAAAACAAGGTTGATGCAAAGATAATGAAATATATAGAATGTATTTATTATCACACACTAATATATTAAGCTAATAAAACTTTGACTTGAATTTTAAATAAGGGACTTTTAGAGTTTTTAGAATATTTTTCCTTTGTGCAATCTATCCCTACTATTATCTGAATCCTCCAACTTCAACTCCTCAACTTTTATTTTGAAAATGAAAACACCGCTAAAGAGAAGTTGATTTCATTGGCTTACGAATAAAGAAGTCCCGCCTTCCCTCTGTGTCTGAGCCAATGATTTGTCACTAAACAATGTGCGGAAGAAGGTGCATTTCTTTCTATCAGCTCATGAAACTACGTTCATACAAGCAGGATGGCGAGTTCAGGTGAGTGTTTTAACTTCAGTTACTGAGACAGATACTTTAGCTAACTGCTGTCTGTCTGACATTCACCAACGATTAAAAATATCCCTGAGACTGGTTGACAGTTTCTTAAAAAAAAAAAAACAACGTTATCTTGCTAACGCGTGTTTAGTTTGGTAATAAATATTAGCATAACTATGGCAGGTAAAGAGGCATTAATAGTGGGTGAGCTATATTGTGGAGCAAGGTTTGTGTTTATGGTGGGTCCTTAGTTGGTTGCACACACATTTCTCAATTTCTCAATAAACTTTAAATTAAGAATTTATCCTTTATTGTCAGTTACATTGTTTTCCTGTCTTGATGATTCAGAATGACTCAGCAGATAATAATGGATTATCTTTATATGGGCAAACCGGAAGCTACTTGTATCCTCAGGGAAGGAAACCTGGTTACCCAAGTTACAACCAACGAACCTCTTCCATAATTGGACTTTCAAAACATGTTTGCTTACAGTAACCTGTTACATCAAAGGCGAGTGTGTGCACTCTGTGCCTTTCATCCTAATTCATCAAACACACACACACACACACACATTAAGACACTGAGATAAGAAAAAGTTTGTGCCAACATGAGGGAGCAATTTTGTGGAGAGGAATGTACCCTGAAGGTGGAGGTGGGCGTCAGGAAACAAAAATCTGCATTCAGCCTCTGCCTGGTTCCAGCCCTCTAATCATCAGCCAAGTTATTTTTCCACAACATGGCAATTTAATCTGATATGCTCTTGTGATACCGATTCCAGTATCTGCCATTTTTTCCTCAGATTAAAAATATGGAGGAAAAAATGTCTACTGCGTGGAATTTATTTGCATCATGATTGTGTAATAACATGGAGCTGATGCTGTGCAACAAACAGCTGAAAGGATGAGGGAAACAGGAACAGGTTGAGAACTGGTTACAAATTGTCCGACTGATATTGGCTCATCAAATGTCTATTGGTATCAGTGTATATGCTGTCCGATATGCACCGTAATGAAAATGTTTATATATAATATAATCTCTTTTTTTAATAGTCAGCAATTGACTGACACTGAACAGTAGCGATATTTGTATAGCTATTTATTTTATTCTCATTTACTCTATTTTATAACACTAATATTATTTAATAAAGTTTTATGTGTGCAGAGTGGTGAAAAATTGGTGCACAATCCACATAAAATAGGTCTATTTTCATTACAGATCAAAAATTACTATATTGGCCACCATACTGGTTAGCAATTAATTTCCCCCCTTTAAAATCAGTATCGGCGTCAGTCTCAAAATACCCATATCTTTCGGGCTCTACAATAAGGGTGTCAATAAAGAATAAGACGGCTTAGGAGAGACAATAATGGTATTGTTATCAATAAAATTTTATCACTTCCCACCCCTAATGAGTTGGGTTTTATAACATTGACAAATACATTGTATTTAATGTATGTATTTAATTTGTCTAATAAAAAGGAAAAAATATATATTGAGAAAGAAAGGCATATCTTAAAGAATATGATATGTATTGGTATTTTTTTACATTGCATTAATAATATTGGATCATTGAATTACACCCCCAGTGTGCAGGTGCAAACAGCAGGAACAGAAAGGTTTCCATATCAGTCTGTGATGGCGAGTAATAAAATGAGTGTCAGGCTGTCTTATCACTGAAGGTCTCACCTATGTTTGGAAACAGTGAATGCTGCAATTTTATGAGAGCATTAAACAAAGGCTTATTGGACTTTCAAAGCCTTTAATGTGTTTCTTCTTTCATTGCCAGGAGCTGAGAGTATCTCTTATGAGGATCTGAAAGCACTCCTGGGAAAAAGCCAGAATCTCCTTCTGGTTGACGTCCGCACTAAAGAGGAAGTGGATAAAGGACGTATTCAAGGATCCATTCACATCCCAGGTGAAACTCAATAATTCATTTATACGGAAGGAAAAACAGTTTCATGGTTAAAATACATATATAGCATACTAGTCCATACTGAACCATTAATTTCCTTTCTTGTTGTTGTACATGTTGATGCACAAAAGTGTGGCATCATCTATTTAATCTGACAACCTTTTTCTGACTTTTCCTCTTCCTCCCTTTTACTCCTTCAGTTGATACAGTTGAAGCTGCTCTTTCAATGCAGCCAGAAGAGTTCAAGGCCAAGTACGGAGTAACAAAGCCACCGTTGGATGCGCCAGAGCTTGTGTTTCACTGCCAGATGGGCAAACGAGGCTGGACTGCCACAACAAAAGCCCAAGAACTCGGATACGTGAAGTAAATGCGTTATTTGTTACTATAGATTCTACAAACACTCAGCCTGTCTTTTACGACTACTGTACACGTGATAACAATTTTTTTTCCTCAAGTAACTTCGCGGCTCAGAACTTGCTGTCCACATGTTCCATCTACATTACATTATTTTCATATTGTTCTGAAATGTTTCCTACTTTCTTCTGTTTCAGTTCACGTAACTATGTGGGAGGATTCAAGGAGTGGTCTGAGAAAGAGGGACAGTGATTTGTGTCGAAGAAAAGCCTCGTATATGTTTATACAGATTGTGACCTCTAACAAAATCTTTGTATACCATTTTCTTACCCTTCTTTTATTTAGATAATAAAATTATCTACTCAGGTTTACATGTATTTGTGGGGATCATTTCAGGGAGCTTAATATGCAGGGATGCATATCCTGGTTAAAAAAAAAAAAAACACTTTTTGCATGATAAAAAAATGTACAGTCACTATGTTTTCATCAATGAAGAAGATATTTTACAGGTCACAAAAGTCAGCTGAGGTAGACTTTGAGATGTGGTTTGGATCAAGAAAAAGCTCGAGTGGACCTTCAGATCGTTGGATCATGTCTGCAATAATTTGGAGGAAATTGTTAAGGGGGGATGGTTAAATGTATGATTACACACCAATATTTTATATATACAAACAGCCTTTTTTACCATAATATCTTGTGCCCTATGGGATAGAAATATTTCATCAAAGGATAAAGGTCAGAAAATCCCAATCAACTGGGCCTGTATTTTATACATGCCGGGTCACATGATGTATATGATAAAAGAGGTGTAGACATGAACACAAGTCAGACTGATTATTCCTTCCCTCATGTCCTGCTACATGCTATGAAAGTGAAATCTGCACTACTGTTTTTAATGTTTAAGTTCAGTTGCACTTGCTTTATTATTACTTTGTTAAAATGGCATTGAATATGGTCAAAGGGGCATTGTGAATAATAATAATAACTTACCTTTAAAGAACGCCTTTCAAGAAACCTAATATTATAATATATTACATGAATTTAAATATTCTGTCTAGCAGTACTAGTATAATATATTCTTTTATCTATTTTTTATTTTATTTTAGTTCAACTTTTTTTAATACACCCAGAAACATTTACCATCGGGCCTTGTGACCTCAGTATTTATAAATCCCAGGCTGTGGTTTTGCTCTCAGGAGCCTAATTAATTACAATGAAAAGTTAATTTCCACTGATTTATTGTTTTGGGTTTCAGCCACAGGCTGTCTATCTGTATTTCTCATCTCACTGGAAACGTATTACAGTGATTTCATCTAACTCTCTGGCCTTGATAAGGGGCGACGAAGAGTTTGTAAGTTTATCTTATTTAATTAACCGGAAAACTCGTGAGTCAAGGCACGTGCACATTCTGAAAGCCCACTCAGCGCGCGCGCACACCACTGTGAAATTACTGAAGTTGGCTAAAGATGGTCAGAGAATTACAGCAGGTAATGGTTTGAATAAGGGTTATTATAGCTAAAAAACTTAACGTTTTACACTAAAGTTCTTGTTTAAATGAAAGTTAATTTCTGCTTGTAATTATTTATAAACCGGAGACTGTCCTACGATGGTAGCTAGCAAGCATAGATTATGCTAAACAGTTAGCTATTGATTTAGCTTACAGCTAAACTCGGAGTTTGTATTTTAATTCTGGCTTCAGGTGTTGAGGTTTGTCATGCTTTTGGGAAGACAGCAGCGTGGTTTAAATACACCAAGAGGTCTTTTGGTGCTTTTGTGGACCGAAACAGGAGCTTCGATTCAAAGTCTAAACTGCACTGGTAAGTTTTAACACCACAAAATGTTTTCATTATCTGCTTCATCATGTGGAATAAAAGTGCCTTAAAGTAGGCTATCCCATTTTATCAGATAGGGATATATATAATTTGGTAAATAACTGTTTAGTGGGGGAAAAGGACATCCAAAGATTGAAATAATTATCTGCCTTTTTACACCTATATTTATACAATTGCCAATATATTGACATTTCTTGTAATGTTTTCATTTTAAAATGTTTCAACAGCAGAAAACAACAAGCAAAAAACAAAACAGTTGAAAAAGCATATGTTGTTATCAATATAAGCAGAGTTAACTTCCAGTTCACATCTTAATCTTATTAAAGTAAGTAATACTGTACATTTTTGATTGTTTTAATAAAGAATAGCAAAGCTAACATGGCTATTAATCCTTCATATATTAAAAGATAAATAGGTAAAATATCTTAAAACACAGGTATATCAGACACTGAATTTCAGAGAAATCTCACAAAAAAAAGTGCCAATTCATCCAGTCCAGGAAGAGAAACAGATCACCAAAGTGACATAACATTACTATTGTGCATTACACATTTGAACTAATGGACTAATGTCAGCATTGATTTGATTACTATAAAAATCCAAAATTAGCTCAGTCCCCGACATTGTAAAGAGGCTTTAAAGGAAAGTGCCTGGTTCTACCAGCAGCTGTTTTGATTTCTTTGACATATCACACACAGCTAGACTCCTAACAGTGTTTACATTTGTGGTGCAGTTGCAGCTGCTGGTCCCTGGTTCACAGGGATTAGAGTGAAAGCTCTCCAACCTGGTATGTACACATACACTGAACATACACACGTATCTTCAGCTTTTGTGCACTACATCACCTCCTATTTTTAACCTCCATTAGTCCTTGCAGAGTTGAAAAAGAGCGTGTTTCCGTGTGCAGGGCCATGTCCTCAGCCGGACCCTGAGGAGCTGTGTGCCTTCACTGACCTGTACGGCTCCCTCAGGTTACTCCTTTCTTTTCAGGTACAAACAGCTGTGATCCTTTAGTAAGATTACTAATATTGGAGCCTTAGCCTTGAGCCTTTTAACTGCTCTGTAAAGGAATATCTTGTATCTTATCTTGTCTTATCTTAGCATTGTCTTTTAAAAGCTCTATAGTAATCTCTTTGTCCGAATGTGATCGATGATAGATGATCACAGTGAGTGAATACCATCTCTGTCTATGTTCTTGAACTGTACAGATGAAAGATGCAAGACTTTTTAGTCCAGAGTGGTGTGCTCGATTAGAAGCGTTCCTACAGTCTTTCAGTTCGGCTAACGCAGCGGTAGGATCTGTTTCCCTTTGACATGTATGCACAGCATGGTTTTAACATCAGTGGCAAAAATCTGACTGCCGCTCTTTTCACAGATCAACATCCACTTCAAAGTCAAATTCAGACAGCAGACCTTCCAGCAAGACTTCCGGTATGACTCAACTATACATGCAAAGCTCACAGCTTCTGTTCAGTTTCATACATTTGTGTTACATAAGGTTAGTTAAATGTGCAAAGGGGATTTCAGGAAGTAGTAAGAAGGAAGTCAAACTGCTATTTATATTATTTTGGCTTTAAAAGTAATCACCTAGTAACAATTTCAAAGGCTCAATAGTTCAACTGTTTTTATGAAGTGCTAACATTGTGTTCATGTTGTTGCAGAGTGAAGGTCAAGAGTAGAATTGCACGAGCAAACCAACCGTCACTAATCTTGGACGTCTCCTGCAGTAAACAGTCAGTAAAGCTGTTTGCAGTTGTTTGTGTAGACGTGTTGCAATGTGCTACCAGAATAATTTTATCTTCAACAAATGCAAATATTCACATACGTGTAGGTATGTTCACTATTGCTAATAGAAATTGATTTTCTTTCCTGAAGGCCTCCAGAGTGTGTTAAGAAAAGGTGCTGGTGTCGGGGAGGACACCCTGTCCGTGGAAGCAGGCTGCCACTCAGTGTCCCACCTGAATCCGTGGACCAGGGCCTGTTCGGGGAGCTCAGCATCCAGCCTGTCACACTCCTGAGCCCCTGTGTGCTGCAGTACCCCAATCTGGCAACACAACTCACTCACATCAAAATATCCTTTGCTGATTTTACTACACGTCTGCTTGTGATTTTCATGGTCAGGATCACCAGGCGTGGCCGAGTCATAACGCCTGTGTGTTGTGGTGGCCTCAGGGTTGTGCCTCTGCTTTTTGTGGATGACGTGCATCAGCTGGCTCCATCAGACCACGACTTCCAATGTGCACTGGGACAGTTTGTAGTGTGGAAGCAGGGATGAGGGTCAAAATCTGCAAGTCGGAGGCCACCGTTTTCCAGCAGTGAATTTCAGATTACTCCCTTCGGATTGGGAATGAGTCACGGCTACAAGTGAGAGTGTGAGTTTAAGTATCTTGGAGTCTTGTTCACAAATAAGAGTATGAGTCAGGTTATGTTGAACTGAACTAGTTTGTAAGTTGTGTTGTTAAACCACATTTCAAATGTAATGTGCTCACAGTTTTATGAACAGCTGCACACAAAGTGCAGTGAAAAGCTGAACTATAAGAGAGCAGGTGCAGATTTTTTTCACTTTTCCCTCCTGGAAGGAATTCGTAGTTTTGCACTTGGTTAAACACATAAAAACTGCAGAAATGTCTGTGGAACACTTTTGTTGAAAACAGCTAGAGTTCAATTTCAGCTGACTTTCTTACTTCCGCACAGCTGGCAAATTATAGCATGAAGTGGGTGTAATTGTCGGATGTTACAGAAATGGTCCCTGCCCCCCCAGTATATCCAAGCTCTGACCCTCGCTGAAGGTCATGAGCTTTGTGTAATGACCAAAACAGTCAAATCAGACATCTGGGATGAACTCGGTTGAACCTCTGCTTCTTTTTGTCAACTAAATTGAGGCGGTTTGGGCATCTGATTTGGATTAGTCTTCCTTGACTTCACATTGTCCAGGTGTTGGTGTGCGGCCCAAGTAATGTTCCCATCACAGGCCCCTCAACCTTCTTCCAGAACCTTCCTTCTCATCTGGACTGTCATGAACTGGGCCTGCACAAACTTCACTGCTCCTCCTTCAAAGGTAAACAAAAAACACTGATGGAAACAACATGTACTGGTTACGTTAACTTATCTGCTAGATGAAGTGTGACTTTGTTTTTTTGGAGTGAAAACAAAATCCCAGCACAATTAATCCCTAAGAAGTTTGTTTCGGAAACATTATTTGAAGAAGACTTAATTACAACCACCTGTGTTAGTTGGTTAGAGAATGAGCACACAGCCCGGCCCCGAAGCTGCCCATAAAAACTTTAATGGATCACAAAACGGCCATGATTCGAATCACATGAAACCAAACCGAACAATGGAAGTAGAAAAAAAGAACGCACACAGACCACAGTAACAGAAAACAGCACTTAATGTGACAGCACCGAGAGAGACGGGGCTGCAGCGCTGCAACTCAAGGCTCCAGCAGTGAAATAACACACTGCATTTTATAAGCCTCCTGTGAATAACGTCCACATGCAACCAATCTGCACCAAGTTTACGTTCATTGTTAGCAGTTATTTCTGATGCAAGAAGTAGTTGTGCATTCACTTAAAACATTCTCTTAGCAAAGATTTGGGGTGGAGACAATTATGATGTGTTTGTGTTTGACATTGCACGCTCAAGTTTCCGTCCTGGTTTATGCTAGAAATCAGCATTTACATGGGTCATCCTAAACTCTGACCATGATGTTTCCCTGACACTAACTGGAGGGTTTACTTGGCAACATCTGATCATACCGAGTCTTGCCTCAGTCTCCATTAGTGGAATTTTTAAAGAATAAAACATTGAAAAGGTTCAACATTCTGCAGGGACATTAAGAGTTAATTTTTTCGACTGCAAAATACTGACACATGGACGTAATTCTCCGGAGCATTTTGTTTGTAACTGGAAGTACAGTATGGTTTGCAAAAGGACTCCATGGAAATGATTTGAGTGGGACTGGGATTGATTTTTCTTCATTTCGCTTCCATCTCATCCTTGTATGCCCAGACAACAGCTGGATTCTGAACATAATTCTGCCTTTTTAAATGTTAAATTTAAGCCTTAATATAGAGTTCCTGAGTTACTTGAAATTTTCTTTCAAGGAGGCAGTAAATTTCAAAATGTAGTGTTTTTCTCAGGCCACTCTGGGACCTTAATTGCAGTGACACAGACTGATTTAAGATTAAATCATTCTAAAATGTGTGGTAATGTGCTAAGTTGAGCTGATTTAGTGTAGTGTGTAGTGAATGCTTTGACTGGAAGTTTTATCATTTCTAAACAACGTCTTTATCACTAAAGAATTGGCTGATTTCTCAGAAACTGCCCTTGCTTAATAGGGGTTTCTTGTTGTTACAAGATGAATCACAACCGCAGCAAAACCACAGGTCTGCATAAATCACAAGCGGCTTATTCATTCAAGACTCAGATTAGAAATGAAAAAGGCCCTGTGGTACAATCGGATCTTGTGTTTGGCTGCTAGAGAGAAAATCCTCTGTGTGTGGTTTACTCTAAATGTGGCCCACATTTTGAGTCAACATTTCACAATGCCTCCAAATTGTTGTTAATTGACACCCAAGAAAAAATCTGTAAACATCCGTTAGTACATTGAACTGATCTGACCTCAAGTTTTTAACCTAGAGCTGTAAAACCAAACACTGTTACAGTTACTGGCCCAACCCAAAGGTGCGTCCGCCATTACCACAATGTTGTTTTCATGCTGTGATTGTTAAAACCACTGCTGCACCAGGGTGCCTTCAACCAGTATGGACTTGCAGTGTTTTCTGTTTAAAGGGAATACTATCACTTATAATCATGTTTTCCTTTCATTTCCTTCTCTTATTTTACTTTGCAAAAACATGTTTCACCATCTTCTGCAGATCTTGTGCACAGCGGTGGCACTGTGTACACAGTAGAGCAGCAGCACTGTGAGGATCCAGAGCAAAAATCAACTCTTCCCCCGTTACAGCAGAGTCTCCTGCTGTTCCTCTTCCTGCAGCACAGTGACCCCTTCACCCACCAGCTCCCTGACATGATGGGTGAGAGACCTGTCAGGCCGAGCACCTGGAGGGAAATCAGTCCTGTATTTCTAGTCCAAGTCCTGCAATAGAAACTGAAGTAATAGTACAAGAATACCAGCATCAAGTATCAAAAGTCAAAATACTTGTTATGCAGAATGACCCCATTCAGATTGTTTTATATATTCTAAATATATTTTTAGATTATTTGTATTGATGCATTTATGTAAGCAGTGTTTAATTTAGTAAAGGTCATTTTAACTACTTAATATACTGTCATGAGGTTTAATTTTTTTTTTTAACTCACTTTAAATGTTTTATGTTAAATCTCAAAGCAACTAAAGCTGTCGGCTAAATGTAGTGGCGTAAAAAGTACAGAATTTGCCTGAAAATGTAGTCAAGTAGAAGTATAAAATTACATAAAAATGGAAAGTAAAGCACAAGTACCTCAGAGTTGAGTAAATGTACTTAGTTACATTCCACCAGTGATTTCTAGTGGCGTCTGCTGTGACCTTCAAACATCGCAGCTTCAGTGTCACTGCTCCTGTTGTACCTCAGTGACATGACGCCATGTGACCCAGTGACTTAGCTTCCTTTTATCCTCTTGGTGAGAAACAGCTACATATATAATCACAAAACACTGCCTTGCTTTCCTTTTTCTGTTTCTGTGATCCTCCTGCAGCCACCGAGGCGCTGATAGAGCGCCACCTGGAGGATATTCTGAACAACAACAGGCAGGCAGTCACAACAGCACTGCAGACGGAGCTCAAGAACGCACTACAAACCCAAAATAAGAGGAAAATGGTACATACACGTACAGTGATGTTGACAGATTTTTAATGACAAAGTCAGTTTAATTTAAATGGGTCCAAAGGAAATTGAGCAGGTCATGGCTCCAGACTACATTTTTTTCACCAACATCCTGACTTTAAGCTCTGGAAGGCTGTGATGGTAATTTTTCATAATTTTATGAGATTTTATTGGTCAATTAATTAGTTTATTTGAGAGAAAAAAATGAATGATTTATTTGGACCTTTATAATATATGTTTGTGTGTTAAGGACCAAGAGAAGCTGCGTTCAGCCTCTGAGGTGATTCTCAGTTCGTCCATCAGTATTGTGAGCAGCAGCAGTAACATGGAGTTCAGAAACGCCTGTATGAACAGCATGAAGGTGTGATCTTGTTTTGTTTATGTATGTGCATTTATAGTTGATTTTAAAATAAAAGTTATTTACCTCCAAAACTACAAATAAGCAACCTGCCAAGATGTATGTGCTGCATTGCAAATATATTTGTCATTTTCAGGGATGTACATGTGTACGTGCTGATAGTGTGACAGGATCACATGAGCATCCATAATGTGTGTTTGTCAGGTGCGTGACACTCATGATCTGTTAGCCTCCCTCCGTGAATCACTGAGGAGGGTGACATCATGGAAATACACTCCCAGGGGCAGCTGCCACTCAGCTCAGGTGAGTGGGATGTTTGTTGTTCTCTGGAAACAACCGGTTACTATAGCAGCACCAGAGAGCTTTAAGACGTGCATTTAATCCACCATATAACACCATGTTGTTCAATGTTTACAGATGGAAGAACATCCTGAGAGTGAAGAACCAAACAGAAGAGAAATCTGAGCATGTCTGTGTTTGTCGAACGTTTTGTTCTGGTTGAGCGCTGTGGAATCAGTTTTATTTATGTATTTATTTACTTTTAAGAAGCATAGATGTGCCTGTTGCAAGTCTGATAGTAATATAAATTGCTTTGTAGCTTTTATTTTATAAAATGTTTAATCATAGTTTGTGTTACACAAAATGGCCTTTTTCTTAAAAAACAAACAAAAAAAAAACACATTTATTATTAATAAAAAGTTCCTAAAGAGATTTAAACTGAATTTCTTTTCTTTCTTTTTTTTTTTATGTCGTTTGTGTTTTAATAAACACAAAAGTGCAATGACATGAATATCTGTACAATATAATGTACTGTAGTGTATAAACTTATTGACCTGGTAAGATTGAATCATATAGGACTGTCGTTCAGTTAGGTGTTAAACAGGTTAAGCAAGGAAAACAAGAATGGTAATAGAAACATTTTGACAGGCCTCAGGGCTTAAAATGACTTTTTTTAAACGTATGGTGACCACTAGGTGGCACTAGAGGCTTTTATTTTTTTGCTCCTGCTTACTTCCGCTTAGGATTGTTATGGTGTGACGTAAGTTCCGGCCGCCAACACAGGCAGCGCTTTTTCGCGGTAAAATGAAATTAGCGTGATGTTAGCTGTTCAACAGATGTTCTCTGCTATCTAACGTGAAGCTAATTGCTGTAGCTGGTGTTTAGACATCGCATTGTTAAAGAAATAACTCGTTGGCGTTGGTATGAAGTGAGAGTGGAGCTAACGTTAGCTACCAAAGTATCCTTGGACTCTTTATCCTCTCAATAACTGCATCATTTAGTTCCTATACAGAGCAAAACAATGGCACTAGTGACCGGAGAAAGCCTGAAATCAGAGCTGGAAATGTTTGACATACCCTGCCAAGATGACTACGTCCTTGACAAAAGTAAGTCGCTAACACATGCTGAATTTTGTTGTTTTCTTGGGAAATATGTCCGCTAAAATATCTAAAAATGACCTTAAGTTAACCAAAACAACCAACAATATGTGGTGTAACTGTAGGCGACTGGACTGCTGCATTTCACAATAAACCGTATGAATTGTGTCTGTTTGGTAACGAGGTTTCTTGTTCGTTTTGCTCGGTCCTGTCAGGATTCATACGGATGCTGTAAATCCTCGATAAAACTTTTTGAGTTTTAATGTGCTGTTTTTAAGGTTTGAAAAGTGCTTGGATGTTGTACAAAGTTTTGAAATTGAAGATATAAAGAATGCGACAAAACTTTGTAAAATGCTGTTAAAACATTATCGTACTGCATGTACTGTATATAGATATGTAAGATGTTTAAATAAGCATAAAAATTGCTTTTATTTAACTGTTTAGGTTCTTTTGTCTTGGTCGTTTTGTTTCTTTTGATGTCTAACATCAGTGACTGACAGGTGACCAAATCTGCCATATCTGTTTATTACTGTGTACTGTCAATAATGTATTGATTGCCAACCATTGTGTGTGCATTATGTCACAGTGCACAAAAGTATCTGTCATCATTATTCACTCAGTTCAGAGTAATAATGCTCAGTTATGTCTGCAGTAATTATCCTCTTCTGCTGATTCACAGCATTACTTTCAGCCATTGTTTAAATGTAGGGAGCCTCTTTCTACTGTGTGCAATCATCTTATTTTTATATTTCTCTTTTTACCTGCTCTCCATCGTACCTCGCTGTGTCCCAGTGGTGGAGCAGTGTATCTGTAACAGGATACAGGCGGATGAGATGGTGCTGGAGTGGGTGGCCTAC
>CAFUXE010000001.1:9058-34794 GCA_903364295.1 Serranus cabrilla | reverse complement strand
TTTGCAGGTGTTAAACAAGAAGCATAAATCCAAACAAAGCTTCAGGAAAGAAGACACTCACAACAGAACCAGAGACATCCACTCACTGCAGGACTTGTATCCTTCACAGTGAACAGTGAAAACACACTTTTAGTCTTTTCATCTGTCTGTTATGAGTGTACGACCACCATTGTGTTGCACTTCTTGACAAAATTAATCAGAATCAAAGCTGAGGAGGAGGAGGAGAATCTGCTGGATTCTTACTCTACTCCTGCGAAGGTGAGCTGTCGCTGTTCAGACAGATTTCTGTTTAGATATAAGTGGAGTAGCTGTGACTCACTTGTGTTCTCTACCCCCTGTGTGTGTGTGTGTGTATGTGCACGTTTAGGGTTCTCAGAAGCGAGCACTGACCACTCCTGAACACCCTCATTCAAAAAGAAGTGCGGCTCTGCTGCTCAGTCCGAGTCTGCTGCTGTCTCCTGCCAGCTTTTCTCCAAGGTACCCAGTAAACAACACATGACCAACAGTCTGTGCTGCAGCTGCTGAATCCACAGAAACACAATGTTTGTTCACAGATCACAACATAAAGGGACAGTTTTTCCTCTTACCTGTAGCGCTATTTATCTGGATATGTTTGGTGGGAGTTGTTGAATGTTGGAAATATCAGCTGTAGATACGTCCGCCTCCTGCTGCTCATTTACACTTTATATATCATATTTGAGGCATAACATACAAGATAAAGTCTTTAATTCAAACTGACCTTTTTTTAATGAATATTTTTTCATGTGCAGTTTTCACGTGAAGTCATTGCGCAGTTTTGGAGTCACCAACAGACTGCACTTAATCGCTCGTTTTGTTGCACTATAACCCGACTCTTCCCATCTCTCTTTGGAAGTGCAACGCCATCACAGAAGTACAGTCAGCGAGGAGCCAAAGGGGAGGTGGTGGTGACATTCGGCGCCGTGCAGGGAACCCGCTGGGCAGGCAGGAAGGCTCTGAGCGCCGGCGTCCAGCTGGAGCTGCTGGAAGGGCCTGAAGACTCCATCCGCAGCAGCTACAAGTACATGTTCCAGAGGCTGCGGGATATTAGAAACGGTGAGACACAAAAACGCGATGAATTCTTAAAAATGCTTTCGAGGGTGGAGTCCTTTATCATTAATCTCGAACAACCTGTCTTGTGGCATAACAGTGACATTCGCACATTCCCCTTGATCCCAGTGTTCACCCTGCTTTTTAAATGGAGTCAGTTCCAATGATTACACATTGTTTCATGTTGAAGATCTTTGCCTGTTTTTCTGCAGTGTTGACGGAGAAGATCGAGGAGCTCGGTGACGGCCTCAGGACGCACTTCAACATCGAGGAGTTCTCCCCCGTCTCTCTGCCCGCTCAGGTACAGAGCGGTTTCCAAGAGTTTGAAACATGATGGATGTCTTATCCTAATAGTTTGGATTTTTTTATTCCCAAATAGCAGCCTTCTAAAAGTTAAATAAACCAGCCTACTAGTTTACTTATTGCAAAATGTGAAAGTTAGTTAGTTATAAACTTAGGTTAAACATGCTTTTCTTGACTATTTCTTAGTTGGAAGAAATAGCTTCACTGTGGGCTCCACGTTTGATAGTTTAGCTTACTTTATAGATGTAATGTATTGAAAAGGAGGTTGCACTTCAATAATCAGATTGTCAGTGGCATGAAAAAGCCAAAAAAAAGTCAATGAGTTTAGTTTTTGAAGCTTCATATTTTGTGTAATGTGTTTGAAATTAGATTTAATTGAATACTTGTGATTGTTTTCTAAATAATTGAATCAAACTCCCAGCTATGTCATAATTCTGACGTATACAGATTCAGTTTGCTAATATACAAAAGAAACAATGTTCTAGATATGATATGAGCCAAATAAACAAGTGAACTGT
The DNA here is from genome assembly GCA_903364295.1 of Serranus cabrilla. NCBI lineage: Eukaryota > Metazoa > Chordata > Actinopteri > Perciformes > Serranidae > Serranus > Serranus cabrilla. The sequence goes on along the minus strand of CAFUXE010000001.1, from coordinate 32,905 downwards.
CAGCATTTTACTGCCTTTTCACATGTATTCAGGAATGTATTTAATGTACTTGTATCATTAAGTGTTTCCTGACTGCTCAGTTTGGTGTGTTTTCTGTCTCTGCCTGCAGGACAGTATAACTGTACTGGGTCAGGTTTGCTGTGACAGTAATGGCAAACTGAACGCACACTCGGTTCTGTTGGAGGCGGGACCGGAGCAAGGTGGTCAGCAGGTGCCTGTTGACCTGTCAGAGCTCAAAGAGTACTCGCTGTTTCCTGGTCAGGTGAGCAGAAAGAAACTTCTTTCTCTGTTCTGTTGCTGAGTTTGTTGTTATTGCAGTGTAAATGAGCGGTGGTCCCTCCTTTGCCTGTGCACTGAGCTGTGTGTGCAGCAGGTTACACGGCCACCAAGAGTAACAGAGCATGCCAAGGACCTGGGCAGGAGACTCACCCAGCGTCTGACCGAGAACTCTGACAGCTAACACACACACACACACACACAAACACACAAGCAGCTGTCTGCAGTGGATGAAGCTCTGCTCTCCTTCCTCAGGTGGTGGGGATGGAGGGAATGAACACAACCGGTAGAAAACTGATGGCGTCCAAACTCTACGAGGTCAGCTAGAGTCAATAATGCATCGACAAAGATTATTGATTCTAAATCCCAAATTCAGTGGCTCAATGGATCTCAACTTTGTCTTTCTTCTCTTATTAATCTTTCTATTTCAGGGAGTGCCTCTTCCTTTCTACACTTCTGAAGTGAAGATGGAAATGGATGAAGGTAAGTGATGTTGATATTTTGTTACATTTTCTGTAAATCCAGTAATCAAATGTGCGGTCTGCTTTGGTGAAAGTATGTTTTAGTTCTTTGTCTGTTTCCTATAAATTGCACAAACACTCGTCACCTCGTGTGGTTGCAGAGCCGCTGAATGTGCTGGTAGCGTGCGGACCGTACACGCCCTCTGACAGCCTGACCTTTGACCCTCTGCTGGACCTGATTAACGTCATTGTCAGGGATCGTCCTGATGTCTGCCTGCTGGTATTGTACCTTTCTTTTATTTATTTTTGTTGTATCACAATGAGCAGTTCTTTCACATGCTGGGGGACAAAGTGTTCAGGTCTTTTCCTCTGTTAGTTTAGCAGCTTACAGAAACACACTTTCACATGACTGCATGTTATTATCGTTGGTTTAATTCTTTCTTCTCTTCTCCAGCTCGGCCCATTTGTGGATTCCAAACATGAACAAATCGAGGTGAGTTAAAGCGTTGACACTTTGTGTCTTTGTGCCAGAATAACCATAAACAGTTTATTTTAACATCAAAAGTCAATAAATGACAGATTCTTTTGTTGAACAAATTAATTTCTTGTGTCCAGCTCTTCACATCGTGTTGGTTAATTAATGTGATCTTTTCTCCACCTGTTTGTGAAACAGAAAGCTCAGGTGACCGAGACATTTGAGGCCATTTTCTCAAGATGTATAGAAAGCATTGTGGACGGCACCAAGAGGTTTGTTTTCTATCTCCTCTAATAGCCAGTTTACACTATTTTAGCCCTGATTTTCTGCTTGCTGACAGTTTTTTGGAAATTGCAGAGAAAAGTCGCCAGATCAGAGGTTAATTGGTCCTAAGTCGCGTTAGCAATGGTGTTTTTTAATTTCACCAATTATTTGTTTAATATCTATATAAATGTTTTCATCACTTCACAGTTCTTTTTTACATAATAAATATTATCTCTAAAACATTTTCTCTGTTTCTTCATGCAGAGAGGTATTTACACACACAGTTGCCTGTGCAGAAATTGGCACTTTTTCACTGCAAATCAGCACACAACCAACTTGGATTGCTAGCTTCTTGCAATCATCCATTTTTGCATGATCTTCCATATTTCTTCTTCTTAAGGCCTGATTGCATTTGTGAAACTTTTACCATAACAAAGCCTAATGTTTCTCCAGTGTTGGCTGCCGCCTGGTGTTCGTGCCCTCCCAGAGAGACATCCACCATCACTTCATCTACCCTCAGCCTCCCTTCACGCTGCCCACCCTCAGCAAGGAGCAGGCCCCGGTCAGTGCACAAAGGACGAACATTAAAGCTTGCTGATGAGCACATGCAACACTATTGAAACGTGTCCGTTTGCATGTATGGGTCTCACATCGTGCTCCTTTTCATCCTCGCAGCGTGTCACCCTGGTCCCGGACCCCTGCACCCTGCTGATCGACGGTGTGACCTTTGGCTTAACATCCACTGACATCCTGTTCCACATGGGCGCAGAGGAGATCAGCTGGTGAGGAAGCCAACACTGAACTCAGTTATACATTAATTTGAGAGGAAACTGAATGTTTAGCGTGATTCTAAGGTTTTGTTACATTTTTCCTCTCAGCCAAACTTTATTCTGCCTTTGAAATTCTTTGGAGCGTTTCCTCAGATACCAGATACAGTAGTGGGATACTATGGTTTCTATCTTTCAGTGAAAGTCTTCACAGTACTTGTGTTTGTGTTGCAGCGGCACTGGATCGGACAGATTTTCACGCATACTGAAACACATGTTGACCCAGAGGAGGTAGGAGCCCTGAAAGTGTCCTCAGACTCTCTGCAGTATCCTGAAGATCCTCCAGCATTAATGTTTGTGCTTCACCTCCAGTTATTACCCACTGTACCCGCCCGTGGAGGAGGTCAACATGGATTATGAGAAGTTCCAGAGCTTCGGTCAGATGCCGCTGACCCCCGACGTCCTCATCATTCCCTCCGAGCTGCGATACTTCGTTAAGGTACAGAACAAACATTTAGTCCAGTAAAGTTATCGATTTAAAGCTCAAACTGGTCATTTAATTAATTGCCAATATAAACATAACTCCAAGAAACAACATGTCGACTTCTGTGAAGAATTTTTTAATATTGTATTAAATAAATGTAACAAGATTGCCTTCCTCCAATGGAAATGTATTTTAATTTATCAAAGGGGTTTTGATTTAAACATTTCCTTTAATCCAAAGCATATAAGATAAAATAAGATATAAGCATTTTCTCTTTTGTTTATTTTTACACATTATGTCTTTTAAAACATACTCGATTTCTCCTTCATACTCCTACTCATTTAATGCTTTATCGTTATGAAAACAAGTGCAGCTTTCAGTTCATGTTAATTGAATTCAGCAATAACTCCCAAGAAAAAGTTTAGCAACAATTCTCAAAAATGACTGGAAATATTTAACACATTTGGCTTCTTATTTTCTCCAAAACTTTTAAAATTAGTATTAAGATGATTAATTTTTCCGTCTTCAGGATGTGGTCGGCTGTGTTTGCGTTAATCCCGGACGTCTGACTAAAGGCCAGGTGGGAGGGACTTACAGCCGGCTGCTCATCCAGCGCAGCGCTCCATCGGACGACGGGCGCAGAGTCAGCCCCTGTTTGGCTGCTCAGGTGGTGAAAATCTAAACTGAATTCAGACTTGAAATGCTTGTTGTCGCCGGGATTGAGTTGACAGTAACGACCCGGGACACACAGATGAAAAATACATAGAAGAAATCTCCATCAGTGCACTGTTGAAATGCTCTTACCCACTGGTTTATTTTTATATGAGACATGTCCTTGGTGGTGTAATATCACTCACTCAGAAATAACAGCAATAACAATCTATTTTCAATAAATTATTGGCAGTTTGTCATGTTTTTGTACTGTCTCTTACAACATTAAATTTGTTACTGTTGCTCTAAATGGAAGTGAAATCAGGAAAACATCTCGTTATTTTTGTAGTTCAAATCATAGTCAAAAAATAATAATTTCTTTAATATGTACGTGTTAACTAATGTAATTCAATGTGGTAGTTTTTCCAGCTCGTATATTTTTTATTAAAGGATGCAACATACTGTATGTATCGTATATTCAGTAAATATGTAATTTATCACAGCTCAGCACAACACGTAGATGTTGGCAACAAGTCACCTCATGAGATTTTCAGAATAAGACTTCTCCTTGATTGAGTTAACACAATAACAAACAGAGCGGATCAAGCAAAAGGTTTTTAAAAAACATTTAATTTGTCTGCAGTGTCATTTGCATAATGTAGTCAGACTTTTGTTATACCAATATGAGCTTGTTGGTGTGAGAAGAAAAATTGAGTTTCTGTACACTGAGCATGTACAATCAGGCCCATTGCTGCTAGTTAAACCGTTGCAGTGCTGAACACATTTTAAATAGTTTTCCTCATTATATATTAGACAAAAACGTGGTAAGATGGGGTCCAATTTGAAAACACCTTAATTTCTCATTCCTCATGAGTTTTACTATATTCTTCCAGTGTAATACTAAATCCTGAGGTAGGTTTTGTCAGACAAACACATTCAGCCATAGAAGTTATCAAACTCATCAGAGTCACTTTGGTGATCAGACTTTCCTGGTTTGTCCGGCTTCACTTGAATAATCTCCACGTTGTCACAACTCTCTGGAAGAGAAAAGTTACATCAATCAACATCTTCAAATAACGTTTTCTGTTTATTGCCATCTAGATTTTATTGTACAGGCTGACGGTGCCGTACCTTCTGGTTTCTCATGAGCTCTTTGGTCCTTTTCTCTGAGAATGTTTAAAAAGAAAAAGTGAGGTTCATATTTCAGGGTGTTTCTTTCAGAGAAGGAAGTAAAAACGGGACTCACTCTTTCTTCTGTGACTGATCCTGGGGCGCAAGAAGATGCTCAACATCGTCCTCATCACTGAACTCATCTGAACCCTCAGAGGATCCGATTTTCTCCTCCTCCTCCTCTTCGTTTAGCTCCTCGGGAATGATGTTCATCTTTTGAGGTCTGAAAACACGTTGCATGAAGTTCAGATGCTGTTTGTTTGTGATTAAGATTTAACTCTTTATTATCTTACTTGTTCTGTGGTGAGATGATGCTGTCGTCCGAATCGCTTTCCTCCTCTGGTTCTCCTGCTTCGTCTCCTTTCTGCTCCTCCTCTTCATCTGACTCCTCGTCCTCCATGTTGTCCTCACCTCCTTCACTCTCCTCCTCATCCCCCTCTTCCTCCTGAGAAGATGCAGAGCCCTGCTGTCTGTCCTCTTTGTCTTCTTCACCGTCATCCTCCACCTCCTCCTCTGCTCCTGTCTCCTCCTCTTCCTCTGTTGTATTCTGTCTTTCATCATCACTCTCCACTTCTCTCTCCTCTTGCTCTCCATCTTTCAGACTGTTCTCTTTTTCCTCTCCATCGCCTTGATCTTCCTCATCCTTTGCTCCTTCACTGCCTTCTTCAGACCCACTACTCTCCTGCTTTTCTATCTCTTCTCCTCCTCTGTTTCCAATCTGTATACTGACCCTTCCTGACTCCTCCTCCCTCTGGGACCCTGACTCCTCTCCACAGCTCTCTGATTTCTCATCAGGATGTTGACTCTCTGCTTCTTCACTCCTGGATCCCTCAGTGAGACTCCCTACCTCCTCACTAGTCTGGCTCTCCTCTTTTGGACTCCCTGAGTCGTCTCCCTTCACCTCCTCCTCAGCTTCTGGTGATCCAGCGAGCCCCCCACTCCTCCTCGTCCTCCTGCTCGTGCTGGTTCTGCCTTTCTCTGATGAGGCGTCGCTCTCTGAGCTTTGGGCCACTGTGGCTGCAGCAACAACAAGGACACTGGAAGACCTGGATGACCTTACATGAGAAATAGATGAAAAAAGAAACATTTTCAGCATGGAAGGCAGCTTCAGACAATGTTCAGGAGAGAAAGAGGAATCTCTTGATTGTCATTGCACAAGTTCAACAAAATTGAAGTAGAAAGTCTCAAAACCAGTGCAATGTTGGGATAGAAACTGTTTCTTAGTTAGTCTGTTTTGGCTCTGAAGCGTCTCCCGGAGGACAACAGTTCAGACAGGTGCTGATCAGGTGGGACGAGTCTCTGAGGATGCTGTGAGCTCTGCTGAGGCGGAGACTACTGGAGACGTCCTCAGGAGACAGAACAGGGCAAAGATCCTGTAAGTCATTTTTAATAAAAACTTTCTCAAAATATTGACTTAGTATTAAAAAAAATAAAGACCAAAGTATCACAAAGTTATGAGAAACTTACCTAAAATAATAACTTAGTATTGCAAAATCATGAAAAAATGCTCAAAATAAGTTAATTACTTGATCTAATTTCTAAAATGATGTCATTATTTTGAGAAAGTTTCTTATTATAATTACTTTTTTTTTCACATTGGAAGAAATTAGCTTTCATAGTACAGAATAAGATTATAAACTAGAGATCGGATTAATTATTTGTGGGATTTTACTTACTCCTGAGCGCTGCAGCTTTTGTCTGAGGAGGAACGCTGCGATCTTCTCCTATTGGTCCTCCTCTTCTCTCTGCTCACCTGACTGGACTCCCTGCTGCTCTCACTGCTCTCTGCATGTCCACCCGACAGACGAACTAGGTACCAAACGGTAACACACACGCATACATTAATTAAAACCCATATCAGAGGTGAGATTAATATCCTCTCAGGATCAGTTAATCCTGTTTTTTTCCCCCACCTGGTTTGATGTCCAGCTCCTGGGACAAGTGGCTGCTCCTGCTTCCACCTCCTCTCTCTCCCTTTGAGCTCGCTGCTCGGCTTGTGTCAGCCTCCTGCACCACCTCCATCTCAGGAGGAGGCTCCCCCGTGTAGAGCTGATCCCACAGAGCCTCAGAGCCTGAAAGGATCCCAGCAGCAGCTCCAACAGCAGCCCAGGACCAGGGGTGGTCGGGCTGCAGGGGAGCCCAGCCTGGGGGGCTCTGCATGGGGTGATGATGGCCTGGTGTGGAGTGCTGGAGCTGGCTTGGGTAGAAGTTGGGTCGGAAAGATGGAGGGATGTGAGGGGAACCCTGAGGTTGATAGGGTGCTCTGATAGTAAACCCTGCTGATTGAGGGTGGGTCAGCCAGGAAGACTGCATGTAGGGGAGATGAGGGGAGCCATGTTGGTTGTAGTCTAAGTGGCTGTTTTGGCTGAAGTGCTTTGGAGGTGCAGCAGGTTTTTGTGGCATTGGGCCTGTGAACAAAAATTTATATAAGATAGGAGTTTGTATGTTCCTGGAACACACTATTAAAGAAAGAATAAATGTGAGGATGCAGTAATAAATAGGAGGAAAACCTTGTGACAGGAAAGGCCGATCTGCTGAGGAATTTGTCACTCGTTCCTCTGGGTTCCTTAGACATGACCTGTCCATCCTCTGCTGAAGAAAAGGGAAAAACATGCAGGAAAAAAGAAAAATAAGTTATTTTTGGGATATATTTTTAATCAAACAACCTCTACATGTGGTGGTGGAAATGGTTCCAATGATTATAATTGTTTTCGGCATGTGGAAAGGGCTGTTACACCACCGTTCATCCTTTTTTTTAAAGAGTTTATGGGTTTCATTTTATAGAAACTTAAATGACAGAACCAGCTGCATTTTGGGAATTGAGAATTCAGCTCCCTTTTTCTGTGTTTTGTGCCTCCTCATTTCTTCTCACCACCGTCCTCCTGACTGTGAATCAAACTCTTCCTGCAATCTTGTTGAAATTCCTAATATGCATCTCAAAGAGAGAGGGGGAGGACCTATAAGGAAAAATGCACAGGTACATCCTTTGCGGAAGTCTTTTCAGCACCCATGAAAGCTGTAATATTAATTGTCTCTTTCCTGCCTCCTTCCCTTTTATCTCAGGTGGGAAGATGCGAGACGAGAAAAGGAATCGTGGATGTTCTGTCTGACAAATGAGAGGAAGTGTGAGAATCACTTGTACCTTCCTCTGAGCAGCCTGTGTTTTCTCTTTGAGCTGCTGCTTCCAGCGAGGAGAGCTCTCCTCCAGGTACCGCTCATACTCCATCTGAAGGGGTCAAAGGTCAAGATGAAGGTTCAGCTCCTGAGATTCACAGAGTTGGGTAAAGTACAGATGGGAAGTGTTTGTTTTTTTGTGTGTGTGTGCACCCGAATAGTTTTCATGGCAGCATTGAGGGTTAGCATCTCTCTCAGCGTGTCCTGAGCCTCCTCAAACTGCTGCAGCAGCTGCCGGTTGTGTTTCTGGGCTGTAAGCTCTCGCTCCTTCAGCTCCTGCCAGCGCTGCTGCAGATGCATCGCCTTGCTGCAACACACACAAGTTCAGATATATAAAACATTTAAACCAGCATGCATGAAGCAGAACAGTGCAGGGATCTTCTGCTATTGTATGTGCACTTACAGCTGTTGATGACTCTGAGGAGCTGAAAACATTATTGGCCTGCTGACACTATGAGAGAAAGAGACAGTGCATCATAATAAGGCATTATATTAACCTGTGCTGCACTCACACAAGACCCCCTAAGTGGACAGTATTAAAGTAATCTACTGTATATATAGAAAGTGAGTAAGAAAATTTAACAAACATTATCAAGACTACTCTATGATCTCTTAAGTACCACACTGTGAAAATCCCTGTAGAAGTCCAATTGCGTTATGGTCATTTTTGAAGGCAAGAAGTCCCAAATCTGTGATTAGTTCTTCTTGACTCAATGGCAGTATTCAAGGAGCTTACCTGTTTTTTAGCCTGTGCTCTCTTTGTTTTGTGAAAGTGTGTTTTTCTGTGCCGGTCAGAAGCCCAAGAGACAGTAAATTCTCCTTCGGTGCAGCCATGACTGCCAGCGCACAGTGGATGCAGAGATTATCAGGGATTAAGGTCTGCGCTCTGGGGGAGGAGGGACCAGGGACATACTGCCAATCCACACATGGGAGTGGTGGTGGCGTTAATCAGCAGTGAGAGCTCTTTTTTTATGCCACATTGGGAACAAAGTAATTGAAACATCCACTTGCATACAGGTCTGAAAACTAGTCATATGGCACTTTATTGCAATGTATTTAAAATCAATGTCTGTCTATTTCTGGAAGAGTAAAACAAACAATACTGTCCTGCCACCTGAGGATCCTTAAAAAAAAAATTAGAGTCACTATTGCTGGCTCTAAGACAGAGGGTCCCAAACCTTTCCATTGCAAACCCCTCACCCCAGATAGCACACATTTATGGCCAGACTATGGCACTCTTTTGCATGATTTGAGGGAGTATTGACAGTTTATGATGCGACGAACTATGTTTTGATTGGCAAGTAATTCACAATGGTATTTTGACACATATTTTGCCTTTTACAGAAATTGTAACTCCTGATTTTGATATCGCATTAGCCTTTATTGCGACTTTAAAACGATTTTAGTTTGCACCAACCTATTATCTATAGTGGAGAAAAAACACAAGCACGGACATGTACAAATTGAAAAGAAATAATCAAATACTCCGGCACAACCACAATCAAATCTAGAATAATTTTTATTCGTATTTTTAAAGGGGAATTGTATAAGGGGGCGATTGTTCACCCAAGCGGAACTACAGTATATTGTTGCACTGCGGATGTGTTTTCATGTAACACCCATCAGCAGAAGCTTCATTCCGTGTGTAGTAGCAGTCATCGTGGGCAGGAGTAAGAGTAAGAGTGTCACATTTCACCTCTTACAGTACGTTATTTTTTTCCGGGGACTTATTTAAAGTATTAGTGAAACTATGCGGTTAAGTTAACCTAAAAGAGAAATCTAATTGAGCGATTATTTGGCTAACTAAGCTAACCAACAGCTGCCTCAGTGCGCCTGTCAAACCGGTCCCCGCCCTTTGAGCTGTCACATCCCGGAGAGGCGGACGGGCAGGAAACATGACAAGTTTGGCGAGTAAAGTGTTTTTTAAGGTCGACCGGGTGTGTCGCCACCTCCCCGTGGTCCTCAACACCTTCCTGGTCTTCTCCATCACCGGGGAGGTGAGCTACCTGGTGCTGGTCGAGGCTCCGCTGGACGCGGACCAGAAGAAGACGGAGTGGTCCGCCTGGTGGAAAGCGATCCACCTGCTGGCTCAGTACTTCATGCTGGGGAACATCTGCTGGAACGCGCTGCTCTTCCTCAGAACCAACCCCAGCATCAGGGGGGTGTTCCTGGGAGGAGAGGGCATGGGGCAGGGCTGGAGGTAAGGAAGGAGCAACATATCAGAAAATGAATGGTTTTTAATTAGGGCTGCAGCATCATGGCAAAAAATACTAATCGATATCAATATTCAATATTCAATCAATATTGTGATAACTCTTATGATACAGTTTTCTTATTGACTTTGGAATTTATTGAACTAAAGAAAAAACAGTCAATCAATCCCTGCAGTGGATATTCTTGAACTTAAAATATGCAAACAAAAAAATGTAAAAGATAAAAATAGATAAAAGTAAAATAATAATAGATTTAGAATAGATTTACATGAAAGAAAATAGAAAAAATAAACTTGATGAAAATAAATCAAACCAACTATTTTGTAACATAATGCCACTTCCACACCCTGCTGAAAAGTATTATACATATGCTCAATATAAAATAAATAAGATCAAATATTTTGTTATGTTATGTTGTTATTATGCACTGTCAAAACATGCTGAAAACAAATATGATATTTTAGACTATAATATTTTCTGCTCTCTCTTTTTTCTACACAGGTACTGTTATACATGCGAGACACACACTCCTCCTCGCTGCTCTCACTGCTACGACTGTAAAGTGTGTGTGCTGCGGCGGGATCACCACTGCGTGTTTTTCGGTCAGTGTGTGGGCTTCCGTAACTACCGCTTCTTCCTGAGCTGCTTGTTATTTATGTGGCTGGGGCTGCTGTACGCCACACTGATGAACGCAGAGGTCTTCATTGTCATACTGAAGGAGGGCGTGACTCTGCACAGCGTCCTGCTGCTGCTCATCCCCTGGATCATGCTCGTATCAGGTAAATCTGGTTCCCATCATATAGGTCGTCCCATTTCCATTTCCTCATGCTGTTTACACTGATGTGTAGAATGTAATGTACAATGTTTAAGTCTGTATATTTTTTAAGTTCATATAATTTTGTTTTGCTTTTACTGTTTTTATATATGTTCCTCTATTTCTTTTTTTCTTGTTAAAGTAACTGGAGCAGCCGAATTTCCCTCCTGAGATCCAAAAAATATTTCTGATTCTGATATTAAAAAATACAATTTTTTAAATGAAAAAAATGTCCTTACTATTATATGTTTAAATTTATATTTATTGCCTCACAAATTGATTTCAAGATGTATTATTTCATAGGCATGAAATATTTATTTATTTTATATTGGTTAAATTGCATTCCATAATTAAGAGCAAAACTGGGGACATTGTGAATGCAAACATTTAAAAAAAAATTAAATATACCTTATTTTTGAATGTATAAACATTATAGGTAACCTTCCCCACAGCTCTCTTTAAATTTTAATAAAGCAGGATGATTTATTTATGCTCGTGGAACATTGGTTCAGTTGTTTGTGATGAGATCAATCCCAGAAATGTCTGAATGTAACTAAAGTTTGTATTCATATTTATTCATATATGTTCTGTCCCGTCCCTCCCCAGGCCAGGTCTCGGCTCGTGCCTTTGCCTTCGCCTTCATCGCCGACTCGTGCGTGGTGGGCTTCCTGCTGGTCTCCGCCTTCTTCTTCTTCCACCTCTTCCTGATGTTTCGGGGACAGACCACCAGAGAGTGGTACTCCACCCGCCGACCCTACAGCCTCGGGCTCCGGGGGAACCTGCGTCACGCTCTGGGCGTCCGCTGGTACCTCTGCTGGCTCTGCCCGCTCATCCCATCTCCGGTTCCTGGAGATGGGATACACTTCCAGGTCACTGGGTCGCTGGAGCCCTCACGGTAACAGCTGCAAGTCTGACTGAGAACAGGCCGTGTGTCTTTGCTTTAGTGGTGATGGTGAATGTTATCGGGAGCAGCAGCAGCAGCGGGGAAGATCACCTGAGGTCAACACGAGGTAGCTGGGGATGGGAAGAAGCCACAAGAGGGTGTGGTTGTTAAATGTTAATGGGTGTAACAGGTATCTTCTCTGTAGCTTTTACCTGTGCGGAGATGAAGAAAATATGGGTGTTTTTCGGAAGATAATGTGTGCGCGTATTGAGACTTGCCTCAGTGTGAACACAGAAATCGAAGGGTTCTTCTGGAAAACGGAGCACTGAAAATGAGAATGTATTTTATTGGTCGTTCATATATTATTATTTTAAATCCTTGTTAGCAAACACTTGCGACTGCTGTCTACGACTTCCGGATGGTTGCTTAAATGAGCCTTTGTTGTACTGTTTATTTTGCCTAAATCTGAAGGTTACACACGTTAGGCTTGCACTGTTCCTGAGATAGTCCACAGGTTTATAGAAATCTGCTCTCCGTGGGTCTACGTCCACTCTGAGCTCCAGCTGAGCTTTTTATCAGGTGAAACAATGAGACAATGATGGACAGCACATTTTACTGATGTGAAATCTACCGTTGCAGTTTACAGACTAATGTTAAGTTACTTCCTGTGGTCGCCACATGTGGGCAGTCTTTCCTAATGTTTCACATTACATCATCCATATTTCACTGAATAAGATACAACAAACACACCTACCACATATGGTGTAAACTGACTCCAGCAACTGCTGTGTCCCTTTTTCCTTCTACATACTTGTACACAGTTTATAGTCTTCAGTTGTATCTACTTTTCATGCGGTCATGCCTTCCTGACATTTCACCGGGTATATGGTGCGTAAAAAAAAACAGAAAAAGTCATTGTAGCATGTATTGATCACATTGTGTATTTCACAATGCTGTGCATCTAATATGCAATTAGCCGACTACGACAGCAGGGTTTCATACTTTTGAGATTTTCAACCAGCTTTTCGTCACTGAAGCGCCTGCAGTACATGCAGATGATCGGAGCCCAGAGCTCCAAGTCATCCAATGTAGCATTGAAAGCATCGCAAGTTAGGTAGCTACCTAACCTACCCAACCTTAAGTTGGTAAAATCTAACAACTTAATGCTTCATCCACACACTCTTCTCACAGCGGAGGAAAGCACATTGCCGGATGAGTTTAATCTAAAATGGGGATGAGAAAATGATCGATGCTGCCTGAGACTGATCTGTAGTGGTTTGTGCTTTGCACTGCAATACATCACCTATATACAGCATCACAGGGCAGCATCAGTTTTTTAGTACGGTATAATACCCAGGTATACCTAATACCTTGATACTGCCCGAGCCTCACAGTATACATTGTATATACTCTCTATAACGTCCTGTTTTTGCAGTAAGTTTACAGGAAACAGATGCAGTACCGTTTTGTACAAATGTTTGATATGCTGACAAAGTTTTTCCAAAAAAGTATACAGCTAACTTTTTGTTTTCTGAGCTGTTTCTGGAGCGTTTTCACCTGACCGTTTGGAGTATGTAGGACACACTACATATTCAAAACCCGCTTTGATTAAGTGTGTAGTGTGGATTTGGGACACAGCTAACATGTCTAACAGTGTTTGATGCCAACTGGACTTGGGTTACCTCAGTACAATCTCTTTTTCCCTTTCTTGTGCACTTTTTCTTTGGTTATTTTATTTCTCCTGGCCTTAAAATGTAGTGATAAATTACAAGCCTTTGTTTTGAGAGGTGCTCTTTCTTGTCCTACTATAAATTTACACTACAACCAAAAAATATTGTTTATAGGTATTGTTAATCGTTTGATTTATTACGTATGCTTATGTATGTCTGCCTCTTTCTTTTATGTGCAATTTCATATGAACATGTTTGATTTTTGCTGTTTAAAAGTGGTTATAAATAAATTGCTTCAAGGGAAGTACAGGAACATAGGAAGATGTTTGATTTTATTATTTCATCTTTACTTTGTGGAACGTTTTGTGGTAAAAGTAAAATTTTTAATCTTAAAGTGTTTCCTGCAGTTTCAGTAACTTTAAACATGAATGCTTGAGTGAATGGTCAAATTATTCATGTTAATCAGATATATACAAATTAAAACACTTGAAGGTAGAGCAGAGACACACATTGTTGGCAGACTGAATATCCAGACTGAAATGAAGGCATGCGCGCTCCCGCGGCCGGGGGCACATTTTTATCATGGAATAAATACCTGCACAACACCTGTCACTCTCTCTGACGGTTTATTTGTAAACGGTCACTGCCAGGCGCTCGGTATGGCACCCAGTACTACAATTTAGCTGCCGTTACTTCATCTGTTTGGATTTACTCGCCGGTAAGGCATTTCTTTGTCATTAATTTTAAAAGGTTATCATTATAAAATATTATCAGTTTCAAATTTTGGATTGTTAACTTTTGGTTAACTTGGGATTTATGGAGCGTTGGGCTTGCTAGCCAACCGATTAACAGTAGCTAATGCTAGCTAAATCTGTAAAAACAACAAAAGGACGTCAACAGAGCCAGACAGCAGCCTTTTCCAACACGTGTATTGGGTGTTAAATGTTAAATTAAATGTATGTGAATTACCTGCATATCTACTGACGCTAGCTTATTAATTATTATGTTTAGCTAATGCTAAGTAAACTTACAGTTAACGTTACGTTCTGTTTAAATCTGGCTGTAACCAAGAGAACCATAAAAGTCGCCTATAACCCCAGTTCGTTCATTGAAATAATCTTTTTTTTTTATTATAGCTAATAAACTTAAACACGTGCTTACGTGCTCATGTAGCACAATTATGTCCACTTTGGCAGACTTTCAAAGGGCGGTCTTTCCCCCCACTTATACGCTGGAATAGGACAATTGCAATGGCAGAATCTCTTCTTTTTAATTGTTAGGCAAATACAGCCTTGAAAAGGTTGGACAATTTCAGTCAAAACACTTAAAAGATCTCAGGGCTTGTAGAAAAATGGAAAATCTATCAATTTCTTCATCCTTTTTTGTTCACAAGCAGCAGTGAGGAGTAAGCCAGCAGGATGGATGTCACAGAAGAAAGCATGTGAGTAATGATAACTCATCTCCTACACAATCCACACACACACACACACTAGAGATCGAGCTAAAGGTTTTGCTGCTAAGTCACTCAATAAAACATTTAGTGTGTTTGCGTGTGTGTGTGTTTGTAGGACACCGGAAGAGATGCTGGAGAAAATAGCAGCGCTTGAGTACAGTCATAGCCAGCAGAGGGACCTGAGTGCTATGATGAGGCAGTGGCTGGAAGTTGCAGAGGATGATATAGCATTCCTGCGCTCAGAGAATGACACCCTCAGAAGACAAGTAGAAGGGTAACTATTGTCTATACATGTATTATCCCTGAACTGTCTTACTATCAAACTTTACACTTCAATTTTTTTTACCATCTGTTTCATTTTTACTTGCTACCGTTAACATCACAGATAATGGTATAGAAAATATGTAACTGTTAAATGTTTTTGTTATGTGCAAGCCATGTTTTCTTTTTATATTTAGAGTTTTTTAACTAGTACTTTAACACTGTTAAAGAAAAACTGTTTGGAGCTTGCAGATGTGTTTCTGTGTCTGCAGCCTGGAGAAGAGCAGCAATGAAGCACTGCACATTAAAGAAGAGCCTTGTACATCCCACCTGGATGATGACTTCCAGGCAAAGAGATGCAGTGAAAAAAAGGTTCAGGATTTGGTGGGTTACCACACATGTTATTATGTTACAATGTGTATTACTGGTGTAAACATGGGGAAGATATTTAGAGATGTAATGGTAGCATGGCATCAAATTCAAAATCCCTGATGATATATAGTCTTTTATCAATTGCTCCCACTAAAATTGGCATGTAAATGCAGTGTGTTGGACACTGGTGTCTGCATCTGTCCGATAATTTTAAGACTTAGTATGTTGCAGGCAGACGGTTAAACCTCTTCAGAAATATCTTCAGGTGATCCTTTGTGTCGTTGCGTTTTTTTTTCCAGGAGAAGGAAGTTACCACGTTGAAGAAACAGAATAAGAAGTTAAGTGCAGAGGTGTGTTGTCTGTTACTTCTCACAGATGCTACAATTAAAAGTGGTAACAAAATGTCACCTTTACATGTCATTCTGACTTTTTCAGCTAAAGAGCATCCATCAACAGAGAGACCAGGACAAGATCAGCTCGAAAAAGTTAGAGACTGAATTTCACACCCTGGAGGTAACACCACTCAACCGGGAGATGTTGAATTATTTTTCTCTCTCCCTTCATCCTACCAGTGTTTGCATTAGTCAGATAATCAGCTCCTGATTGGATATATCATGTGTTTCTTCAGCGTAGAGTGGAAGAAGCTGAGTTCATTCTGCAGAATAGGGATGAGGTTATTCATCAGGTAGGAACAGAGACATCAATACTAGTTTTCTCATAAATATTAATCTTACTCTTTCGAGTTTGACGCGAATATCTTGTCAGTTCTTTGTTGTTTGTGGTTGAAACAAAATACATTTTTCATTTGTGTTTTTTTGACAGAAAAACCTGCTGTTGAACCATGCAAAGGAAACAGAAGAAGAGCACTCCAACTTCATAAAGGTAAAGATTCCCATTGTTGCTGTTGAGTTAAGGAAGAACCCTATTCACTCAGATGAAGTCTTAATGTTATGAGCAGTTGAAGTGTGTTTATTTGTCTGATCATGTTTCTCTGCTTCAGTGTCTCAGGCTTGAAAATCAGGAACTAAGAGAGCAGTTGAAGGACAGAGTGGATGAGGCCGCATTGTAACCCTGACAAACAAATGATCCTCTTGCTTTGAATGAATATCATGACGTTCACTGAGTCATCTGTTTGCACTCATACTGTACTCTTTGTCTGTTGTTTGTTTTCCAGCGCTAGGATGAATGTGAATGTGAGTGTGATGGGGGAAAAGATAGGATCGCTCAGTCCGCCTCTGTCCCACGCAGAGGAAATGAAGCTACTGGGATCAGCTGACATGAAAACCAGCATGTCAGACTCTGCAGACCATAGACCTGTATGTTTAAGTTTAGTAAGTTCAGCTGGTTTAAACAAATGTGGTCTAAAAAAGCCTAGCAATACATCTGAGTGTACATTTATCAGTTATCCTGTACTTCCACAAGCGACCACTAGAGTGTGCCACTATCAATCCCAGATTCAAATTACAGTATTTCTGTCAGACAGCAGCTGTGTGACTGTTCATACATGGCATTAGCGTGTGTCCTGGGTGACCCGATCATAAGTGGACAGCTTTGAGTACGTCAGTTCACTCCGGAAAGCATCTTCCAGGGAAGTTTCTCTGGGACTGAAGTTAACTGGGAGTTCCCCAAGATGGCGAGGGCCAGAGCCACCAAACTAACTTTACAATGGCTCTTCAGAAACCTTTGGGCGTCAGTTTATGACTCACATGTGTATTTAGAGCGGCCCACTTGTGATCAGGTCTGAACAGGGCTGCTGTGGATGTAGAAATGATGAGATCAATAATGTCTTGTGCTGTGTGTGCAGGAGGAAACTGAAGCCGAGCAGCTGCCACAGCCTCAAAGTCTCACTGTCGTCCCTCAGACCAAAAGGTACTTCAGTCTCACATCATAACACAGCTGATTCATATTTCTTTCTCTTTTATTCCTTTTTCATTATCCTCCCTCTGGTTTCTCCGTTGTCTAAGGTGTGAGGATGTCTTGAAGACTGTCTCCCAGGAAGCAGCACGATTTCTGCTGTTCGTCATCACTCTCACTGTTTTGGTTTTTGTGGCTGCAGGAAGCTACTCAGGGAACATTTCCATCAACAACCTGTGGGGCAGTGCACGCCTGATGTTACAGCCCTACTGCAGAGTGCATTATGGGTCATTACCTCCCATTTGATCCAAACATCGAACCTTCTTATAAACATATACACTCTAATTATCTGGCTGATTGTATCATATGGCTTTTCATTTATTTATTTACAAAAATACTGCATTAAACTGCAGTTTTAAACATTTTGTTACTTTTTTGTTACTGCTTTTGAGTTTGAAAAAATACATTCAGTTACCTTAAATGAGATAAGGCATAATCGATTCTTATCAATTTATATTTTAAAAACACGTATTTCTGTTTTTTATTATATATTATATTAGTGAAAGTCTAATTGTACATGACTTGGAAATATGTTAACTGAAAGAACAGATATCTGCCCAAATATTATTGTATGCCTTTAGTGAAAATTTAGATACGCTCTCTTTCTGTTGATCAAGCTTTAGTTTAGAAGAAGAGATGTAGTTATGCATTAAATGTTTATCAGTCAGTATCGGTGCACATTATTAAGATAAGGCATAAATAGATTTTTTTTTTTAAAAACACTACCAAATTTGAGTAATCCAATTGAGGACTTTACAAATTACATTTTAGGGTGAGAATTCAGTGTAGTGGTTAGGGTTGATTTTAAAGTAACACTCCAAACACTGGTGGATATTACTGTTTGTTATTATTGGTGTGGACGGCCCATAATATTAAATATAATATATAACATAGTCTTGTACATCTTCGTGAAAACAAATAATGATATATATATATGTTTTACAGATGTATGTTTCTTATATAGAAATGTGTCATGTAATTTAAGTTGTCCGTGAGTTACGAAGGAAAATGTAATTATTTATATATAATTGCCCCGGTTTTCCCCAGGTTAACTGCATTTCTGCTCGGTCTCTCGGTCGCCCCTCCCCGCTGAGGCGCTCCCTGGTGGTCTCGTCTGTGACTTCAGGAAAACACCCCCTCCCACCCTCCCATCCGGAGCATCATAAAGTGGGGGATCAGATGTAGGGCAGGAGGGAGGAGAGGAGAGGACGGTCTGAATCGAGAGATGTTTTTATTTGGTGGCTGATGATTCATTGTGTTAGTGGAGTTTGAGCTCGTGGATGCGGATGCCGCGTTGACTCGTGCTCAGATGCTGATGATGGGCCGGACCTATGAAACACCCTGCTGGATCGTGGATGGAGCCCAAAGCTGAAATACCTGAAAAATAAATCCGTAAAAAGAGCCAGTTTGATCCAGTCAGTGAGACGGGGACCGGTTCGGCAGTGTGAGGAGGAGGCGTGACAGCGGCGAGCGGCGACATGTTCTGAGGCGGAGAGCCGGCGAGCGGCGGCGGCTGGCGGGATGAAGGCGCCGAGGAGACCGAGACAGACGCGGCTCCTCCCCCGGTTCTGCGTCTGTGGAGTCGGTCTGCTCGCAGCCGCCTGGATCTTCAACTTCAGCGATGTTACAGGTGCTTCTGAAAAAATTACATTAAAATATCACGATTTCATCTGCATCAAACTGATCCGTGACATGTGTTTGTATATCCATATAAATCACATTATTTAAATGTTAGATTACAATAATAATACAGCTAGATATAACCTCAAAAGAGTGTTTTGGCAGCGCAATAGACACAATATTTACCATAAAGTTAGATAAACTTGACGTTTCAGTTACATTGTATAATACTCATTAATATTTTATCAGCAATGTATATATTTACATGTCTATCCTCTTTTTAGGCTCCCATGCACCCAATGTGGATCACGACATGTCCCTGTCCAAGAGAGAGCTCATCCAGCAAGAGAAGGACAACAACCAGAACGACAGTATTTCTAAATCTGGTGAGACTGTTTTAACAACATATACTGTATGTATGTGTGTGTTTAGGGCTGCATGATTAGGAAAAAGCATAAAATTACCATTATTTTTGACTGATATTGCAATTGCAGTATGATTCATGATATTACAGGGAATCATCATGTTTGCATCATTCTTATTTTCATTGAAAAATACATGGTAATATACATAAAATACATTTTTACCCCCCCAAAAAGATTTTTTTTCTTTAGTGTCTTGAATAAGATCTGTACACCTGGAAATATGAACAATACTTAAATTCAGAATGATATTCTGAAACATATTTTTGTTATAATAAATACTGCCCTTTCTGAGATCTGAATATTGCAGTAGTCTATATTAGGATTTTCATAGAATTTAAATTTATTTTGCAGCCCTGTTGTGTGTGCAACATGAGGGATAATAAACACATACAGTAACATGTAACTATGTGTTTAGTTGGACTGAAGACCTTATTAAACACTAACAGACCGAGATTTAAGTTTGGATATTAATACGTTAATGAATCAGTGATGGTATTAGTAACACCAGAGTGTGTGTGTGTGCGCGCGCGCACACAGGCAGTGTGAGAGTGCCCCGTCTCTGTTAACGTCTTTAATCCAAGTCTATCTCCTGCGCGCATCGATCTACCTCTCCGCTACATCTCATCCTTCATTTCTTCAAACTCTGCACATCTCGATGTTTAAACACAGTTGGGCCTTTGAGGGGACCCGGTTGCTAGGAAACTGAATGCAGAGTTTGTGGTTGGATGGCGTGTGTGCATCTGGAGCTGTTCAAAGTGCCTGCCCTGTCGTAATGACCTGCTGATTAGTGGCCTCTCATCAGCAGTTCTCCCATCGCTTGGATCTGTTTGGCTGTTGTGAAAGACACAGTGACAGCGTCTCAGGGTCTGATGTGAGATGAAGAGATTTTGAAGCCAATTACAGAGAATATCCTGCGCTGCATATATTGAGCGAGAAAAACCGCCTCTGGGAAATACAGTACAGATTAACTTCAAGGCCTCGCAGACATTTTCTTCCTATTACCATATTGCTGTTTTCAAGAGCACCATCTTGTTCTTGGTGATAAAAATATAGTGTTTGATCCGTGTCCAAACAAAATCATGTGACAGGTTGTCATGTTCCCCCACACATGATACATGTTAGCCTCTCACATGCACAATGTCGCCTCTGTGCATCCACTTAAGTCACACTTGTTTCACTTGCATGTTTGTTACCTTCATCTTCAGCGGAGGTTTTATGAATCCTGACACAAGAGTAAATCAGAGAGTCACTTGGGAGGCAGCTTTCCAGATTATTGTTGTTGTTTTGTGCAGCTTCTTAATAAAAGCTTTTTTTTTATGGCGCAGTGAGTCGTGGCAGTTGTTTGAGCTGTGCAGTCTAGCAAAACACTGCCTCACAGTTGGAGAGAGGGCGGCTGGTTGTGATGCATCGTCAAACTCAGCCAAATTAGCTGCCTCTGAAGGTTGACTTTATAGGAATGACTGGCTAGGAAAAGAGATGAAAAACATTATAAATACCTGTGTGCAGAGGACACGAGGGACCGTGTGAAGTCAGAAAAACTCCAATATAATGCAACTGAACTGGTGTAGTCACATGACTGTGGCACCACTTTAACCTCGAGCTGTCTCGGCCCTTGTTGCTAGGAGATTCAATCGGACACACATCCAACAAAGTCATACGCACACACAAGTGACTGGAGGGTCAGGGTCGAGGTGCAAATAACAGTTATTTTCAGTCTTGATTTGTGTGCTGATTGTGATGTCCTGAGGCAGTGACATCGACTGCTTGTTTTGTCTGAACAGCAGATGTCAGGTTAGTGGTTTACCCACAGACTGAAAAATATCAGTCACTGAGACATCACCCATGGGTTTGTGGACTCTGTTTTAAAGTGTCTTTAGTCCAATCAAACACTGATGAAGACATTTTTAAGTTGCCTTGCAATTACCTTACGTGAATAGAAACACGCTGGTAAAGAAAGTTCCAAGAAAAAAACACACAGTGAACTGTGGTAGCAACGAGTTATTATGGATCCCACTGAAGTGCTGGAGAAGTCGTGCCTTGCATCACACAGCGTTGTGTCTCTGTATAGAGAGCAAACAAAATGATGTATTTTGTAGGCCAGCCCGAAAGTAGCATCGCCATGAGGTCGATGGAGAATTCGTCTGCATTGGATTTTAGATCATTGCAGATAATAAGCTCTGTGAAAAACATGTTTCTGATGCTTACTTGCTATGTTTAGTGGGATAATCTCCACAAATGAACACCACTTTCATGATGTTAAAAGTGTTAATGCGTCAGGCAGAAGTAAAAAGCTAACGTTATGCTATAGCTAACTACACCAGGGTCACATGACTTCAACGTCACCACCGTTAGCTTTAGACGCTCTCCGACAAGCTAACCAGCGGTTTTGACAAGCTAGCAAAACTATCGCCTAATAAATTGTTTATTATCTACTACTGAGTCTGTCTATATTGTTCCTGATTTTTATATGTCCTTTTGTTTTAATTGTTAATACCTTTATATTTCCTGTTAATAATTCTTGTTTACTATTTATTGTTATTTTACTTTTTACTTCTGCTGCTCTAATAGTGATAATTTCCCTGTTGTGGGAATAACAAAGGAATACTTTATCTTACCTCTTGAAATGTTTACTGACCTATATACAAATGGACTTCTTTTTGAACAAACAGAGCCGCCCCCTGCTGGTCATTAGAGAGAATGCAGGTTTAAAGGACTTCCCATTGGCTTCACTTGTCAGGTTGTGGTTTGGGTCGGCCGATTTGGGTTTTTCGAAGGCTGTTGGCAATATTTAGAGAGTAGGGTAGCTGCAGTAATGATATGTGTTGGTTTTTGTTTGGTTGCACGGTTTGCTTCTGATAAATCACAACAGTTAAATGGACTGGAACTTAAAAAACAATCGGTTGCTTATGAGACTATTTGCTGACTGATTCTGCTGTTATGAACTAATCAATTAATCCACTTTTAATTTCAGCTCTGTAAATTTCGCTCATCTTCATACATAATTAGATTCGTCTCTGTCCGTCTCCTCTCCAGCTTTGACTGATTTTCCTGAAGACATCTTCACTCTGGAGCAGAGGAGACACGGAGCGGTACTCCTCCACGTTCTCTGTGTGAGTGTCGGCTCTGCCTCAAAGCCAGAATTTTTAATGAGGGAAGCTTCATTTTGTTGGATTAAACTCACAAACCGACACGCTTACATAAGCCATGTGGCCAATAACGTGTCTGTGTCTCCTGTATTTCACAGGCGATCTACATGTTTCACGCGCTGGCCATCGTGTGCGATGTTTACTTTGTGCCGTCACTGGAGAAAGTATCAGAGGTAATAAATGAATACAATTTAGATTCTACTATTAGATAGTTGGTGTTATCTTTGTGTTTTTGCCGGGTGTTAATTGGGATTTTCACCAAAGAATTGATTTATTTTCTTTATTTCTAAACCTTTTTTTACTTTGCGACGTGTTGATATTTCTCAAAGTTTTGCCCAAAAGAAGTCATTTGCACCAACCAGATCCTAAAAAATATATAAAAACCCTGCGTTACTCAGAGCAGAGAGGAGAGGACAGAGTTTTGTAAGTCGAGGTTATGGTTCAATATATATTGCATGTGGGGTCCTCTCTTTTTACAATATTGGTAACACAATTTGCTTCCAATTTTTGTAAAATGAATGATCCAAAAAAATTATTTTAAATAATTTTTGGCAGTATAGCTGTGTTTGACAGCACAAAAGACCTTTTTGAATCAGGACATGCTTGTGTTGTTTCCACAGAGGTGCAGGATTTACATATTGCAGTGAAAAACAAGGCTACAGTGAGTAAAATGTGACAGAAGCAAAAAAATAAAAACCGCCCTGAAACTGTTTGGGGTTCAGAGTAGTTACTTGTCAGACGGCGCAGTGTGGCTTATTTATGTTTTTAATAGTTTTTGCTCAGCAGTGGAGCTCAGTGACTGTATCAGGCTTTGAATTAACTCGTTACTTGACAATAAAAAGCATATAAAGTAACAGTATCTTTCATCTTTTATTCTGTTTAAACTTGTTTTTCTCTGTCGTCCTCCAGAACCTTCAGCTCAGTCAGGATGTTGCCGGGGCAACCTTCATGGCAGCTGGGAGCTCCGCCCCTGAGCTCTTCACCTCTCTGATTGGTCAGTACGACGCTCGTCTTATCAATCACTCACTCTAATGGATTGGCCCAATGATTACTCCAATTACCTGCGGTCAGATGCATCTTCATCTGATCAGCACTGAGAGGAGTCAAGTGTCGCAGCAAGAATCGCTGATTTCAGGCGTTAAGTAGATGCGAACAAAGACGCAAGAAGAGCATGTTTCAATTTTGCTTGATGGTTTGCCAGCAAATTACGTCAATGGCCCAGATGTTCTCATGAGGGTTTTTTTTTTCACAGACCAGTTAGTGTTCCAGTAAATGTGGAGCTGGATGAAAAAATACACTTAGAGAGGAACAGAAGATGGTATCGCACCCGGACACGCCCCTCGACCGAAACACA